>CATNEM010000138.1:452500-617500 GCA_950096795.1 Macrostomum cliftonense
TTAACAATTAATAGTTAATATACAGCATAAAATTAAATTAAAATCAGAAATATATTTATGACCCATCATAAATTACATTATATTTGTAAAAATTCAGGCAATAGTGATAAATATATATTTTTTTATTTCACAGTTAAAATTTGGCTCTCAACAAATAACTGAATACATCAGCAACTTTTAAATGCAACATATTCATTTTAGCCTTAAAAGCTAAAAAATGCTGCCATGATAGAAGCCCTAGCCTACCAGGTCTTCTTCATTCAATTTACCACTGTTACTAGGTCTTGTAACTAAACGCTAAACATTTTGATATGCGAAACTTAAAATATGAAAATAATATTAATAAATTAAATAAGAAGTTCTAGCTTCTAGTCGATGTCAAGGATGAAGTACTCTCAGCAGTGTAAATAAAGTAAAACTGCCGCTTAGACGGCTAATTTACTCAGATCGTGTTTAATAGAAATGCATGTTGGTTCACCTGCAGTGCTTGCACATTTTATTTTTATCCCTGCATTGCATAGAATGATAGAATAAAAAAATTTCAACAGTCCTGGAAAATCTGCAGTTAAATCTGTTAAGTTGTCAATTTAAACAAAATGCTCTAGGAATTTCAAAATATTAAAAATAAAGTTTTTTTACTTAATTCATGCAAGATTTAAGCTCCCGATTAAAAAAAAGCTAAAATTTTGCAAATATTTGTTTAAATTGTTAGTATTTGTGTTTCTAGCTTCTAGCATAAGCACACCCCAAATAGTAAACATTTTCCGCAAGGGTAACTTAAAGACCACTTGAAGTTGTCTTTGGGATAGCCCAAAAATATTACTTATACTTACTATTTACAGCGATTAAAGCTTCAGTTAATATTTAGGCAAAAAATGTGCGAAAAAGTAGTTCCTAAAAAACTTTTTATGGGCATATACACGTAGTTTTATCACTACTTAAGAATACAGCTTAAAAATAATACAGACACCAGTTATTTATCGTAAATAAATTACCGATTAGTCTATTAAAAGTCACACACACACACACACACACACACACACATACACACACACACGGATGCCCCATTAGTCTCTGCCGCTGGTTCGAAACAATTTCTTACTGTGTAATGCGATTCTTTTATCAAAAGTTTATTATCGTTATCGACAAAATATCGAATATATTATTGGATTCATTTATCATACTTTCCTTGATTTGATTAAGATACAATTTTATTCATACAGCTATTTTCATAGTTGATTTAAAACCACGAGCTAGGAAAGTTCTACGATCCTAATAATTTTACCTAAAAACGTACCATAGCAAACGTGAAGTTAACCCGACCCACATATCGAAAATTCCTACTATAATTTTACATCTTAGAAATAAAAGTTAACAAACTGAACTGTATGTAATTGGATAAGCACCTACGCCCCACACGAGAAGACACAACGCACTTTTCTCCTAAAATGTAAAAAGTAGCATTGATCTAAAAATCGACAATCTAGTATAAACAAATCATAACTTTAACTCATTTTTCTGGTTTCTATGGTGACGAACGAATGTGCGCGGCAAAGTCAACAGGATCTTAATAATAAATTCTGCGCGGAGGGGGCTTAAACTGGCTAAACTAAACATTTTCAAGGCTACAGCTATTGGTGACGAGAGGAGCCTAAATGCATCCAATTTTTTTCTCCCTACCCCGTACTAAGCAATGATTGAATTCCAAATATTAGGCGATTTGCCATCATTGCACAACTATCACTGTGGAAACGCAAATTCCGAAATCAGCTATAATAGAAATTCCAGTCGACTAAAAAGCTCTTGGATAAGCCTCTAAGCTACGAGCGTATTTTTGTACGGCAAATCTGTAGAACCAATAATAACCAATAGCTGAGCGGGGAAGTACAAAAGTTTTCGAACATCCATACGTATTAGGGAGCATGCGCACACTAGTCCTATATAAAGCTGTGATTCGGCGTTTCAACAGACAGGCTTGTCCAACAATACCAAAGCAACTATGCTCGAGCGTCAAAGACGGGACCTGTTTTTACTCACTCTGTTAATCATTAACTTCAATGTTTTCGGTAACTGCACTGCTCAATTGAAAATCGCAATAGTGATTGAGCCGAGCCTGTTACCTAATGACTCGCTGAAGATAAACTCGCCAAGTTCATTAACGAAAAGCGTCATTGTGCGAACAGCAGATGGAATTGAAGCAGCGAGGGCGTGTAAGTTGGCAATCGTAGTTTTTTTTCGACTTGGTGCAGTGTTTCGGACTTTAAGTAGGGTACTTGAATTGGAATTAGTGTCTCCAGGTAAGGTCTTCGGTTCTTAAGGCGGTTTCAGTATTTGATCTTTTAAGGCTTAGGGTTTGAGTATTACATAATAGGAACGTCTCTGATCGGTTTTTTGCGGACTAATACTTGATCAAACCATGTGCGCCAGTGTGCTCCGAGTCCAACATCTCCGCTGTCATAGCCCTCGGTCGGTGTGGCCTGCTGAGGCAGCTCAGCACTTTAGCCAGTACTTTAAACGTGCCAATGCTGGCCCTACGGGTGGAGCTCGGCTGCGACTGGGCTGGTGAGCTGCCTGAGTGGCTCTTGAAAGCTAAGCAAACATACTCGAGCTTTGAGATTGAATCTATCAAACTCATTCACTAATTATTGGATATAGGCGAAAACTTCACAATCTTCGGAACTCACTCTACCCTGGATTACTTTGGAGCGGCGATGGCAGCCGTGCACTCGGTTGCCAAGGAAACTGACAGTGGAGTGGCGATTCTGTACGACAGTTTGCAGAGTTGAGTGACTGGCTTGTTAATTTGCGCTTCGTTTCCGACCTAGTTGGCCAGATATATCTGTCAATTGAACCGACTCTGTCAGGCCGACTGGCTTCAGATGCGGATGGGGAGTTGTCAACAACCAAGTCATTAAATAGGCGCCACTTTATGGGAATCGAAGAGGAAATTGGGTGAATGGCGAAAGTGCCAAACCTCGGAACCTAGTCGGAACCTCGGGTAGCTTGTAAAGGGCTAGTTTGTCTATCTATCTATCTATCTATCTATCTATCTATCTATCTATCTATCTATCTATCTATCTATCTATCTATCTATCTATCTATCTATCTATCTATCTATCTATCTATCTATCTATCTATCTATCTATCTATCTATCTATCTATCTATCTATCTATCTATCTATCTATCTATCTATCTATCTATCTATCTATCTATCTATCTATCTATCTATCTATCTATCTATCTATCTATCTATCTATCTATCTATCTATCTATCTATCTATCTATCTATCTATCTATCTATCTATCTATCTATCTATCTATCTATCTATCTATCTATCTATCTATCTATCTATCTATCTATCTATCTATCTATCTATCTATCTATCTATCTATCTATCTATCTATCTATCTATCTATCTATCTATCTATCTATCTATCTATCTATCTATCTATCTATCTATCTATCTATCTATCTATCTATCTATCTATCTATCTATCTATCTATCTATCTATCTATCTATCTATCTATCTATCTATCTATCTATCTATCTATCTATCTATCTATCTATCTATCTATCTATCTATCTATCTATCTATCTATCTATCTATCTATCTATCTATCTATCTATCTATCTATCTATCTATCTATCTATCTATCTATCTATCTATCTATCTATCTATCTATCTATCTATCTATCTATCTATCTATCTATCTATCTATCTATCTATCTATCTATCTATCTATCTATCTATCTATCTATCTATCTATCTATCTATCTATCTATCTATCTATCTATCTATCTATCTATCTATCTATCTATCTATCTATCTATCTATCTATCTATCTATCTATCTATCTATCTATCTATCTATCTATCTATCTATCTATCTATCTATCTATCTATCTATCTATCTATCTATCTATCTATCTATCTATCTATCTATCTATCTATCTATCTATCTATCTATCTATCTATCTATCTATCTATCTATCTATCTATCTATCTATCTATCTATCTATCTATCTATCTATCTATCTATCTATCTATCTATCTATCTATCTATCTATCTATCTATCTATCTATCTATCTATCTATCTATCTATCTATCTATCTATCTATCTATCTATCTATCTATCTATCTATCTATCTATCTATCTATCTATCTATCTATCTATCTATCTATCTATCTATCTATCTATCTATCTATCTATCTATCTATCTATCTATCTATCTATCTATCTATCTATCTATCTATCTATCTATCTATCTATCTATCTATCTATCTATCTATCTATCTATCTATCTATCTATCTATCTATCTATCTATCTATCTATCTATCTATCTATCTATCTATCTATCTATCTATCTATCTATCTATCTATCTATCTATCTATCTATCTATCTATCTATCTATCTATCTATCTATCTATCTATCTATCTATCTATCTATCTATCTATCTATCTATCTATCTATCTATCTATCTATCTATCTATCTATCTATCTATCTATCTATCTATCTATCTATCTATCTATCTATCTATCTATCTATCTATCTATCTATCTATCTATCTATCTATCTATCTATCTATCTATCTATCTATCTATCTATCTATCTATCTATCTATCTATCTATCTATCTATCTATCTATCTATCTATCTATCTATCTATCTATCTATCTATCTATCTATCTATCTATCTATCTATCTATCTATCTATCTATCTATCTATCTATCTATCTATCTATCTATCTATCTATCTATCTATCTATCTATCTATCTATCTATCTATCTATCTATCTATCTATCTATCTATCTATCTATCTATCTATCTATCTATCTATCTATCTATCTATCTATCTATCTATCTATCTATCTATCTATCTATCTATCTATCTATCTATCTATCTATCTATCTATCTATCTATCTATCTATCTATCTATCTATCTATCTATCTATCTATCTATCTATCTATCTATCTATCTATCTATCTATCTATCTATCTATCTATCTATCTATCTATCTATCTATCTATCTATCTATCTATCTATCTATCTATCTATCTATCTATCTATCTATCTATCTATCTATCTATCTATCTATCTATCTATCTATCTATCTATCTATCTATCTATCTATCTATCTATCTATCTATCTATCTATCTATCTATCTATCTATCTATCTATCTATCTATCTATCTATCTATCTATCTATCTATCTATCTATCTATCTATCTATCTATCTATCTATCTATCTATCTATCTATCTATCTATCTATCTATCTATCTATCTATCTATCTATCTATCTATCTATCTATCTATCTATCTATCTATCTATCTATCTATCTATCTACCTATCTATCTATCTATCTATCTATCTATCTATCTATCTATCTATCTATCTATCTATCTATCTATCTATCTATCTATCTATCTATCTATCTATCTATCTATCTATCTATCTATCTATCTATCTATCTATCTATCTATCTATCTATCTATCTATCTATCTATCTATCTATCTATCTATCTATCTATCTATCTATCTATCTATCTATCTATCTATATCGATGCATTTATCGCTACGAAAATATTCCCGCTTGAACAACAGGTGAGTCCTTCTTGCAGCATTTGCAGTCCAGTCTCTCCAGCGCCGGCATCCCCAGCTACGCACTGCAGCTGGATATGCCAGTGTCCGACCCGCTCTCTCGGCGACTTCATAGTCTCATCCGAAAGCGAGTTCGCCGCCTGTTGCTATTGGCAACGCCTGGCAACGTGGTCGCCACTTTGCAGCAGGCGGCGGCCGATGCGGCGCTGCTGAGCCAGCAATATTTCTGGCTGACTATGGATGGGGGAGGCCTCAGCACCGGTCAGCTTGTGGCGGCGCTAAGCGCCAAATTCGGCGCCAACGTGGCGCTGCTCAGGGAGGCAGCGCCCAGGTGCTCGGGGACAGTTTGCAGCCCTGAGGACCACAAAATGCGGGTGCGTGCAATGGGATTTATAAGAAACCAACTAGCTACCCTGCTTGATCTGATATCTGTCTGATATCTTTCTGTTTCAGTATTCGAAAATATAGCGCCGATTCAAATCGTCAGGGAGTCAAATAGTGGGGGTCAAATGGTGGGGGAGTCAAACGATGGGGGAGTCAAATGGTGGGGAGTCAAACGATGGGGGGAGTCAAATGATGGGGGAAGTCAAATGATGGGGGGAGTCAAATGGTGGGGAGTCAAACGATGGGGGAGTCAAATGATGGGGGGAGTCAAATGGTGGGGAGTCAAACGATGGGGGAGTCAAATGGTTGGGGAGTCAAACGATGGGGGGAGTCAAATGGTGGGGAGTCAAACGATGGGGGAGTCAAATGGTTGGGGAGTCAAACGATGGGGGGAGTCAAATGGGTGGGGGAGTCAAACGATGGGGGAGTCAAATGGGTGGGGGAGTCAAATGATGGGGGGAGTCAAATGGGTGGGGGAGTCAAACGATGGGGGAGTCAAATGGGTGGGGGAGTCAAACGATGGGGGAGTCAAATGGTTGGGGAGTCAAACGATGGGGGAGTCAAATGGTTGGGGAGTCAAATGGTGGGGAGTCAAATGATGGGGGAGTCAAATGGTTGGGGAGTCAAATGGTGGGGAGTCAAATGATGGGGGAGTCAAATGGTTGGGGAGTCAAATGGTGGGGGAATCAAATGGGTGGGGAGTCAAATGGTGGGGAGTCAAATGATGGGGGAGTCAAATTGTTGGGGAGTCAAATGGTGGGGAGTCAAATGATGGGGGAGTCAAATGGTTGGGGAGTCAAATGGTGGGGGAATCAAATGGGTGGGGAGTCAAATGGTGGGGAGTCAAATGATGGGGGAGTCAAATGGTTGGGGAGTCAAATGGTGGGGAGTCAAATGATGGGGGAGTCAAATGGTTGGGGAGTCAAATGATGGGGGAATCAAATGGGTGGGGAAGTCAAATGGTCAACATTCAACAGGCAGTCAGCTGTTGGACCTGTCTGAAATGAAGCCCCATCCGACATTGTCAGGCTCTGGAGGTTCGTCTTGCTGACGCGGTGGAAGCTACGGCAGCTGCGCTGAACAACTCGCTACTGCGGGTGCCTGGATTTCGTGGCAGCGACGCCAGTTGCCTACCCCTGCGACCCTGGAGCTACGGTTCCGCTGTTATGGAAAATCTGGTTTCCGTGAGCCGCTAAAAACACGAGAATTAGAATTTTTTATAGTTCGACCCTCTGCCTATTTAAACGACCCCCCGCAGCTGAACAACCGACTGCTATTCAACTCAACTACAAGGCATGTTGACTCGCCACGACTGGAGTTCTGGGCCTCCTACAACGAGCTCAATACGTCGCCGATTAAGTTTATTCGCTCAGCCGTGTACAATGCGTCAGACAGACACCTGACCAGCCTGTTCACTCATCAGTCCGGGTTGCCAGTGTTTCCAAACACCTTTCTGGGATTTAAGAACGCTACTATTACGATTTGCACTCCCGAGGTAATTTTATAGAGGGTTACGTAAGCCGTTCCGATTCCAAATCTGCCGTCCAAAATCGCTTTAATTACAGCAAGTTCCAGTGACTACTTATCTCTCTGAGCTGGATAACGGCACTGTGATAATCAAAGGATTAATTTTCGATGTGCTCAACCTTCTTGCCGATAAAATGGAATTTCGGTGGGCATTTTTTCTTACCTTACTTTAAGTAGCGAGATTGAAACAATTTTAGAATTATTTTGTCAGATTTATCACAAAGCGGCCCACTGACGGGAAAATGGGAGCTCCGGTGCCGAATTCGACCTTCTACTCGGGATGTGTTGGCGAGCTGCAGCGCGGGGTGAGTAGCCAGCGGCCGCTGCTGCCGTTCTGCTCCAGTGTAAAAGCGACTTACTTAAGCACCAAAGGAGAGGACCTACTGAAGCACTAGAGGGAGGACCTACTGAAGCACTAGAGGGAGGACCTACTAAAGCACTAAAAGGAGGACCTACTGAAGCACTAGAAGGAGGATCCACTGAAGCACTAGAGGGAGGACCTACAGAAGCACTAAAAGGAGGACCTACTGAAGCACTAGAAGGAGGATCCACTGAAGCACTAGAGGGAGGACCTACAGAAGCACTAAAAGGAGGACCTACTGAAGCACTAGAAGGAGGATCCACTGAAGCACTAGAGGGAGGACCTACAGAAGCACTAGAGAAAGACCCTATGAAAGCTCTTGAGGGAGCACATAGACCATCAAGAGCTCTTGAGGGAGCACATAGACCATCAAGAGCTCTTGAGGGAGCACATAGACCATCAAGAGCTCTTGAGGGAGCACATAGACCATCAAGAGCTCTTGAGGGAGCACATAGACCATCAAGAGCTCTTGAGGGAGCACATAAACCGTTTGTCGGGTTCTGTTTGAACCTCCAAAAAACATTTAAACCGCATTCTACTTTAGCATACTGTATGAAATCTAATCTACTCAATGTACACACCTGGAACCTTTTAGGCACAAGTTTCTAAAAATAGCTACTGTACAACCCCACTCTGCGCTCTGTCTCTTTCCATTTGTCCCTCTCCCCACTCCCTTCTAGAAATTTCTCAACGCATGACTTCAACGCGCACAACCGTTGCTTCTTCCCGAAAATTCTATTCTAGAAATTTCCTTAAGCTATTTAAGTAAGCACCGCCCAAGTTTAATACTCTAAGTTTTGCTTTCCTATCCTATCCTATCCTATCCTATCTTATCTTTTTTATTTCTACGCAAATAAACGCAACTGAGCGGCAAGGCTTAAACGCAACAGCCGCATTACTCAAATTCAATTTAATAAAATAAATAATAATCAGCTTCATTTACTTGTTGCGAATTCAACTTAGCGACAAGTTTTGGTAGCAGAGCGTGGTTGGCCTGCAACATTCATTCGCCCGCCTTAACGTTCCACAACTCGCTCATCGTCATCGATTATCGATATGGCAGGCAAACAAGGATTTCTGTCCAAGCCAAAGCGCCTTGTGACGCCAACCAAGACGGCACGCATCCGCCGCAGCCCTCGACTTGCTTCATCAGCTTCTCAGGCACACGCCACGTCATCTGACTCTACGCCGCAGCCTGCCATCCCGCTAGCTTCCACTGCAACACCAACCGCTGCCACAGTCGCTCAGCTGCCGCCAAGCATCACCAGCAACTCCAGCCCAGAAGGCTCTGCCTCTTCAAGCAATGCCAGCCGCAACGCTGGTCTCATCAACAGTGCTACGCAATCCAACAACCAGCCGGCTACAGCCATCTCTCAGCCGCAGAGTCAAGTCAGCAACACTCAAGCCATGCCGTCGCAGCCTACGCAGCTCCCAAACTCCGCAATTCATTCAGCCATACCTGCGACTACTCTGCAACCTGACTGCCTGCAGCAGATTCTAGGTACCATGACGGCACTAATGCAACAGAATCAGCAGATGCTGCAGCAACTAAGCCTTCGACAAGCTTCTCCGGCTACTCCCAGCTCTCCAGCGCCTTCCAGCTGTTCTACTATCCGGCCGTCTACGTTGCTCAGCGACACCATTCTTCGAAAGGTCCAGCTGCAAACATTCGACGGGGAAGATCCAGCAAGTTTTTCTGCCTTCTGGAACTCTTTTAATCACCGCATCAATCAAGCCGACTACTCGGATGTGGACAAATTCGAGGCTCTTCGTGGTCTACTTTCCGGGAATGCTCTCAAGAAGCTCGGTGGATTGGACGCATGCCAACCGGGGGCTTTTCAAGAGGCCTGTCGAATTCTGCAGATCAACTATGGCGACGTCCAAGAGCAGAAGAGTGCTTGTTACAAGCGTCTTCTAGGCATGCAGCGCCTACTAGATCCTGAATATCACAGTTTGGAAGAATTCACAGATGAGCTCCGCATCACACTTGGCCAACTCGCTCGTCTGGGTGAACCTGCCGCCGCCATAGACGCCTACGTTTTCGCTATCTGGCCAAAGCTTCCTGGAGCCCTCCAGATGGACATTCAGGATCAGCGAATCAAAGCAGCGAAGACACCCATGCCGACTATGGCCGAACTACAGGATTATCTTGACATCAAGCTTCGTGCGCTTCGCGCCTCCATGCAAGCAACTACTCCAGCGTCTGCGCCGTTTGCAGGGGCCAGCCTTTTCAACTCAGCCTCATCAACCCGTGCCGGCTTGAAAGCTAAGCTGAGCAACAACTCCAGGTCCGGCCAGTGCACCAAGACCGCTGGACGTTTGTCAGGCGACAAGACCTTCGAAGGTCACAGGCCAGCAGCTGGAAAAGAAAATAAGTGTATCTTCTGTGACGAAACTGGGCATGATGTCTTTCACTGCAGTCGTGTTGCTTCACCAGACGCTAAGCTCAAGATTCTTCGTCAAAAGAAGCTATGCTTCAACTGCCTGCGTGGACATCACACTCAGCAATGCCTATCCCGGTTTCGGTGCCGGGAGTGCAAAGAGAAGCACCACACCACCATTCACGGTGCCACGTTCACGGAGCAGAAACGCAGCGCCCAGAACTCTCACTCACCAGCACCAGTCTCTAAAGCCACCAGTCATCTGAACGCAGCGTCGAATCCTGAATCAGAGCCAGCCGCCTCAAATAACGCTAACCAAATCAATGCAGTTTCCTGCTTCTCAACTACACAGGATGGCAATCTGGGACCTTCCATCATGGCAACCTTCACTGCACCAGCAGTCAACCCATGTACCGGCTTATCGACACCGGTCAATGTTCTGATTGATGGAGGCAGCTCCTACACTTACCTTAAACGGGCAATCGCTTGCAAGCTGGGTCTTAAGGTCTACGGAAAGGTCACACTCGACAGCTCTTCGTGCCACAGCACTACACGCCGACGAGTCCAGGCCGAAATCGTCATGCTCGAATTATCTACTACGGATGGTCGTCGCATGCCAATCAAAGCGTTGTCCACGGAAGTCGTGGCGCCATCAATCAACTTGCCGTCCCTCACTTTACCGAAAGACATCCAAGCAACACTTGCTTGCCTACCCCAGAAAGTTCAAAACCTTCCACCAGCTAACGACGAAGAAATAGACTTGGACCTTATTATCGGCAGTGACTACGCGCAACTTCTCATAGGTCCTGGAATCGGAGCGATACCCCTGCGACCCACCTTCACAGCGCACCTAACACCCTTTGGGGTCGTTCTCACCGGTTCACTGGAAGGCAAGCCAGGTATCCAGCATGGTAACATATCGGCAAGCTCATTTCTTAGCAACGCCCGGCAACGCAACCTTGAAGTACTTGTCGACCGTATGACAAGTTTAGACCTTCTCGGCCTGGACAAGGAAGACGGACCTCAGCGACGGAATGAAGAACTTACGAGGCAACTCATAGAAACCACAGTTCGAGGACCCGACGGTCGGTTCTCCGTGGCCCTACCACTCAAACCTGGCTATGAAGCACTCCCAGCGAACTTCGGGCAAGCTTTCGGACGAGCAGAGGCTGTTCATCGGCGCTTATCACAAGAGCAGAGGGACCAGTACTACGGTGAGTTCCAAAAGCGAATTAAAGAAGGTGTATTGGAGCCCGTGAATGGCACCCAAACAAAAGGCAAGCTCGTGCATTTCCTGCCACACTTTCCGGTATTTAAGCACACCTCGAACACCACCAAGGTGCGCCCAGTAGTAGACGCCTCGGCTCCTACATCGCTTAACGGTCTCTGCTTAAACGACCTTTTAGAGACAGGTCCAAACCTTCTAACTGGCCTCCTTCAGGTTCAGCTCCGCCTACGCGCCTTTAGGTACGCCTGTGTTAGTGACTTGCAGTCAGCATTTTACCAAATCTCTGTTCACCATGAGTTCCGAGACGCTTTGCGTATCATCTTGCCGAAAGATCATTCTAAACCACTCGGCCAGGATAATTGGCAACTATGGCGGTTCACTCGGATCGTCATGGGGGCGACTCCTTCACCCTGGATTCTACAGGCAGTAATCCAAAAACTTTGCCTTGATGCAGAAGAAGCTGGAAATTTTAGTCTCACAAGCCAAGAGATTGCCTCCATTCCGGCTGGTCTATATGTCGACAATCTTGTAACTGGTTATGACAGGGCAGAAGAAGGCAGGCGCCTTGTTAACGGCCTTCGTACACTATTCAGTTCGGCCTGTTTCCACCTTCGAGAGTTTGCTGCTAACGACCGAAAAGCGCTGGTGGATGTTCCCTCCGAGGATCGAATCTCTCACACAGTCGTTAAGAATCTAGGTCTAACGTGGGACACATCCAAAGATCTGCTGCATCTCAACAAGCCTGAAAATCTACCAACGGCCGAACTAACCAGGGCAACACTTCTCAGCGCTGTCTGTAAGATCTACGATCCATGCGGGTACGCAGTCCCACTTGTACTCGCCGGACGGCTACTCTACCACAAGGCTTTCAAGTCACATGATCCATGGGACAAGCCTGCTGATGCCGAAACTGTTCTAGCCTGGACAAAACTTCGTCAGGAATTGACAGAAATCGATCGTATTTCAGTGCCTCGCCGCTTCATTGAAAATCGAGCCAAGCCTTGTAGACTTGTCGTCTTCAGTGACGGTTCTCCTCAAGCATATGGATTTGTCATCTACCTGCATCAAACCATTGAAGGCAAGTCAGCGTGTAATCTCATCTTTGCTAAAACACGACTTGTTCCAACTGCCAAAAGGAACGTTCTCATTACTATTCCGCGAATCGAGCTGTGGGCCGCGCTTCTTGCAAATCGGAGTGCTGTTCTCATGCAAAACATGCTGGCTCCAATTCTCAACATTGTCGGTGTCACTCATTACATCGATTCTCAAATTGTTCTCCACTGGATCCAGAACGGCAGCAACATTCGACCGTATGAAGAACGACGAGTACAGGAGATTCGAAACTCAGGACTCACTTCTGACCGACGCTACGTCAACAGTAAGGACAACCCTGCTGACTACTGCACAAAGCCTCTCAGCCTCTATCATCTTCTTAACTCAGACTTCTATAAGGGTCCTGCCTTCCTAGAACTTCCCTACGAGGACTGGCCTTCTGGTAAACTTGCATCCGATGCTAAACAATTGGAGGGCGATGACCTTGAACAAAATAAGGTCCTACAGGCCACGACCTTAATAACATCAGCAGCTAAAGTCAGTGCGACGGCTCCTTCGATTATGGACATCAGACGTTTCGCACGGCTTCAGACGCTCATTGGCGCAACGGCTTACGTAGTCCGCTTCACAAAACGCTCAAATAACAATCGAATTCCTGACGCAGCTGAACGCGAAAGTGCTCTGATGCTATGGGTCAAGCACCTACAAGAAGTTCACTTCGCCGATGTGTTCGCTGCCCTAACGCAAGGTAAAAACAAGACCTGCAAAATTATTCATCAGCTGGATTTGTTCAAAGACCAGAACGGATACCTGCGATTAGGCTCACGGATGACGAACGCCTCAATCAGCGCAGACTCAACTCATCCGCTACTACTGCCGAGTGATCATCGCTTCACCAGGCTCGTCATACAGTACATTCACCGTCAGGAGGAGCACGCATCAGCAGGGATTGTGCTTAGCCGTTTGCGCGAGCGCTTCTGGAATTCTCGTGGCCTCTCCACCGTCCGTACTGTCGTCAGAAGCTGCTGGGAATGCCGTCTCTCCAAGTCGAAAACGCTTCCATGTCCACCACATGGTCAGCTCCCAGCCGAGCGCCTGGACTCGTCTCAGCCCGCCTTTCATTCGATTCTCGTTGACCAGCTGGGACCCATTCATACATTTGATCCTAAGACAAAAATTACTGAAAAGCGTTGGGCGCTAATTATTTGCTGTGCGACCAGTCGAGCAGTTCACATCGAGCCGCTGTACAACTACTCGGGCGAGGCTGTGCTGCATGCCTTCGAACGCTTCTGGGCCCGCCGTGGTCTGACTGAAGGTACTATTTTCTTGGATCAAGCGACAGCATTCCAAGCCACGGCAAAAGTCGTTGACACTCTGCTGACACCGGCCTTTCAGCACAAGCTTTACAACGATCTCCAGCCATTCACAGCCGTCAAGAAGCTTCGTTTCAAGTTTTCGCCCGCTCGTGCACCATGGCATCAAGGAGCAGTCGAACGCATGGTCGCCATGGTCAAGTCAAGCCTCCGCCCCGCTCTTTGGCACCGACGCATCACTGACGAAGAGTTGACCACGCTCCTTTGCAAGATCGAGGCTGTCATTAACACTCGTCCGTTGACTTCTCTCAGCAGCGATCCCAAAGACGCACGGCCTCTCACGCCCGCATGCCTCATCGCCCAATCTAATCGGCTGGACATCCCAAGCGTGCCGGAGACCAGCATTCTACCCACGGGTTCTACGACTGCAGACCGTCTTCGAGCTTCGTATCGTCGTCGAGAAGCGATTGTTGACTCCTTCTGGCAGCGTTGGCGCCGAGAGTACATCCAGCATCTTCAAAGCATTCACCTGAACAACCGCGTCCGTTTTCAGTCTCTTCCAGTGGCACCACGGGTCGGGCAGTTTTACCTTCTTGCCGAAAACACACCTAGAGGCTCATGGAAGACCTGTCGAGTCGTCGCTACGCATCCAGACGCCAACGGCACCATCCGGTACGTCACGGTACGTACGAGCACCGGCCACGAGTCCTGCAGAGCAGCATCACATCTCGTCCCTCTGGAAGCCGACTTGGATACCGACAACGAGGCCAGAAGCGGTGCAGCTGCAGCGGACAGGACGACGGTGCCAGGACAAGACCAGGACTGTGACAGGACCTCGAAACCGGATCAACATTGCACAACAGGACAGTTATCTGCGCGTGCTCAAAGAGCCAAACGCCGTGACTTAATCCGAAATGCAGCAATCGAGTGAATTAAATTGACGAGACATTTTACGTTACATTGACAGTAATACAACTTCTATGCACTTTACTACTTATTCGCCCGCGCCCCCAGCATGTCGGGTTCTGTTTGAACCTCCAAAAAACATTTAAACCGCATTCTACTTTAGCATACTGTATGAAATCTAATCTACTCAATGTACACACCTGGAACCTTTTAGGCACAAGTTTCTAAAAATAGCTACTGTACAACCCCACTCTGCGCTCTGTCTCTTTCCATTTGTCCCTCTCCCCACTCCCTTCTAGAAATTTCTCAACGCATGACTTCAACGCGCACAACCGTTGCTTCTTCCCGAAAATTCTATTCTAGAAATTTCCTTAAGCTATTTAAGTAAGCACCCCCCAAGTTTAATACTCTAAGTTTTGCTTTCCTATCCTATCCTATCCTATCCTATCTTATCTTTTTTATTTCTACGCAAATAAACGCAACTGAGCGGCAAGGCTTAAACGCAACAGCCGCATTACTCAAATTCAATTTAATAAAATAAATAATAATCAGCTTCATTTACTTGTTGCGAATTCAACTTAGCGACACCGTTAACGGTCATAGACATAGACCGTTAAAACCACTGATGGCAAACAACCTCACGAACAGACGGTCACACTGGCCGCCGGCCCATTCACCAAGACAACAATTCGCGATCGGGTGATCGACTACTCGGTCGCGCTATACGAAGAGTCGACGTGCATTTTGCTGCCCAGACCGCCGTCAAAGCCGCATCTTGTCAGCGTATTCGAATCGTTTCACATTCACGTGTGGCTGCTGCTCATTGCACTAGTTATCGGGAGCGCTCTGGTCACCTGGTTGCTAGCCTATTTTTCGCCGTTTTCGGCTTACAATCTTGGCCTGAGTTATTCCATCGCTGACGAGGTTCGCATGCAGGAATATCTATGGAACAATCTCGGCAGCATTCTTCAACAGGGTCAGGATTTTTTTCCCTTTGCAATGTCTGCCAGAACTGTCACCGCGTTTTGGTGGATGTTCACCGTTATTGTCTATGGCGCCTACACTGGTGAGTCTGCCTATGTACTGCAGATTGGTTTTTCATTAAGTTTTTAACTAGAAAAAGATAAGAAAATTCGGGTAAAGTTAAAGGGTGCAATGGCGAAACCTGTGAGAAAAAGTTGCAAAAGGAATACTTGATCAGGAGAAGTGACCCGAAGACAGACAGACAGACAGCCAGACAGCCAGACAGACAGACAGACAGCCAGACAGACAGACAGACAGACAGACAGACAGACAGACAGACAGACAGACAGACAGACAGACAGACAGACAGACAGACAGACAGACAGACAGACAGCCAGACAGACAGACAGACAGACAGACAGCCAGACAGACAGACAGACAGACAGACAGACAGACAGACAGACAGACAGACAGACAGACAGCCAGACAGACAGACAGACAGACAGACAGCCAGACAGACAGACAGACAGACAGACAGCCAGACAGACAGACAGACAGACAGACAGCCAGACAGACAGACAGACAGACAGACAGACAGACAGACAGACAGACAGACAGCCAGACAGACAGACAGCTAGACAGCCAGACAGACAGACAGACAGCTAGACAGCCAGACAGACAGACAGACAGACAGACAGCCAGACAGACAGACAGACAGACAGACAGACAGACAGACAGACAGACAGACAGACAGACAGCCAGACAGACAGACAGACAGACAGACAGACAGACAGACAGACAGACAGACAGACAGACAGACAGACAGACGGACAGTGAAGCAGTGGCCGGAAAAATCCAAAGAGCCTAGAGAACCGAACTAGGGCCGCCAAAATAAAAAGACTTCGCCTTCGAATGCAGTGCCTCCCAAAGACCGTTCCTCCTGCAACTGCCCCAGCCTCCTATAAACAGCGGGACCTATAAAAAGCGCCCCTGTAGATCAAAATTTGGTCCCAGGTTTTGTTGTGTTTAGAAATACTTCAACTCACGTTTCTGATGTTTACCATATCGAAATTTGATTTTTTTCTAGCCAATTTGACAGCCTTTCTGACTGTCAGCAAGGAGACCCTGCCTATCCAGTCGCTTGAAGATCTTTTGGCGCAATCATCAATCCAGCCGAACGTTGTGCAGGACTCCAATCTTTACGTCATGTTCAAACAGGCGAAGGACGGAATCTACAAGCGTCTGGCGGAAAGGATGATTCCCGTACCATTGGGCCGCTGCCTCGACGGGGTTCGCATTGCTAAGCCTCTGATTGGTTGTCGCACTTGTAAACAGACAGAGCTTTGTAACCCCTTTGACCAATCAGAACGAGCGGTTAATTGAATGGCCTAGTTTGCTTTCAATTAGATGGCTTTAAATAGATAGTGAGGTGTCAGCCCGTAATATTCCACCATTGATCAATCAGGAGTCACTAAAACTTTTAGAAAGGCTCCAACGACTTTTGCAATTTTAGCACAAAAAATAAACAATTTCAGGTGTCCGAAGGCCGACGAGCTTGCATCGATGACCACAGTTTCCTGCTCCCGATAGCTAACAAAAACTGCAAAGAGTACTACATTGCCAAGGAACACTTTAATACGGCCACTGTGGCTTTTATGTACCCGGAGAACGCTGTGTTTGCTGACCTCATGGATCATCAGTGAGTTACTTATATAGCTAGATCAAGAGGAACCAGATCGACGAGCGAGGTTAGCTCTGCATAAAAACATGAAAATACAAACTTACAACTCAAGAACTACAAACCCACACTCCTTAACCTACAAACCTACAATTCCTGAACGACAAACCGACAATACCTAAAGCACAAACCCTAAATCCCTAAAATATAAATCTACATTCCCTAAATTAAAAAACTAAAATACATAAACTACATACCGACATTCCCTAAAATAAAAACTTATATTTCCTAAACTAAAGAAAATTACGATATCCTAAACTAAAAATGTAAAATTCCTAAACCACAAGCCTAAAATTCCTAAACGAAAAATATAAATGTACTAAACTACAAACCCACTATTACTTAACTACAAGCCCTCTATCCCTAAACTACAAACTAGCAATTCCTAAACTAAAAACCTGCATGCCCTAAACTACAAACTAGCAATTCCTAAACTAAAAACCTGCATTCCCTAAACTACAAACTAGCTATTCCTAAACTAAAAACCTACATTCCCTAAACTACAAACTAGCTATTCCTAAACTACAAAACCTGCATTCCCTAAACTACAAACTAGCTATTCCTAAACTAAAAACCTGCATTCCCTAAACTACAAACTAGCTATTCCTAAACTAAAAACCTACATTCCCTAAACTACAAACTAGCTATTCCTAAACTAAAAACCTGCATTCCCTAAACTACAAACTAGCTATTCCTAAACTAAAAACCTGCATTCCCTAAACTACAAACTAGCTATTCCTAAACTAAAAACCTACATTCCCTAAACTACAAACTAGCTATTCCTAAACTAAAAACCTACATTCCCTAAACTACAAACTAGCTATTCCTAAACTAAAAACCTGCATTCCCTAAACTACAAACTAGCTATTCCTAAACTAAAAACCTGCATTCCCTAAACTACAAACTAGCTATTCCTAAACTAAAAACCTGCATTCCCTAAACTACAAACTAGCTATTCCTAAACTAAAAACCTGCATTCCCTAAACTACAAACTAGCTATTCCTAAACTAAAAACCTGTATTCCCTAAACTACAAACTAGCTATTCCTAAACTAAAAACCTACATTCCCTAAACTACAAACTAGCTATTCCTAAACTAAAAACCTGCATTCCCTAAACTACAAACTAGCTATTCCTAAACTAAAAACCTACATTCCCTAAACTACAAACTAGCTATTCCTAAACTAAAAACCTGCATTCCCTAAACTACAAACTAGCTATTCCTAAACTAAAAACCTGCATTCCCTAAACTACAAACTAGCTATTCCTAAACTAAAAACCTGCATTCCCTAAACTACAAACTAGCTATTCCTAAACTAAAAACCTGCATTCCCTAAACTACAAACTAGCTATTCCTAAACTAAAAACCTGTATTCCCTAAACTACAAACTAGCTATTCCTAAACTAAAAACCTACATTCCCTAAACTACAAACTAGCTATTCCTAAACTAAAAACCTACATTCCCTAAACTACAAACTAGCTATTCCTAAACTACAAAACTACATTCCCTAAACTACAAACCTACATTCCCTAAACTAAAAACCTACATTCCCTAAACTACAAACCTACATTCCATAAACTACAAAACTACATTCCCTAAACTACAAACCTACATTCCCTAAACTAAAAACCTACATTCCCTAAACTACAAACCTACATTCCATAAACTACAAAACTACATTCCCTAAACTACAAACCTACATTCCCTAAACTAAAAACCTACATTCCCTAAACTACAATCCTACATTCCCTAAACTACAAACCTACACTCCATAAACTACAAAACTACATTCCCTAAATTACCAACCTAAAATTCCTAAACTAAAAATATAAAATCCCTGAACTACAAACCCACAATTATTTAACTACAAGCTTACAATCCTGAAACTACAGACACTACGAAATCCCGAAAAAGGGAATCCCACAATTCTAAAGGTAAAAATCAAATAAAAAGCTAAAATACGCATCCAGCCTCCAGAAGCTGCACGAAACCGGCATCATGCAGCACCTATTCAGAAATTACATGCAGTCGGACAATGTCAGTTCAAACTGCATTAACAGCGCTGGCAAAGGCGGCGCTGCGGCCGCCAATTCAATCGGCTTGGATCACGTGACCGGCGGACTGCTGTTTACAGGCTGCCTGTACGGGCTGGGGCTTTGCTTCCTGCTGGCTGAGTTGGCCTGGACCCGAGCGTTTCACCGACACCCAACTGACTGCTTCTTCTACTGACTTTAGGATTGACAGCTTCGCTGGGACTGTTGATGTAATGCATCGGCAGGTCGTGGGTTCGATTCCGTGATTTGGACTTTTTGAAGATTTTAAAGTTAATGAAAGTTTTTAATGCCTTTTATTATACAAACGACAAATAGCATTATACCGGTGCGCACTTTGCTCTGCTTACTAACAGTAATCTGCACTGCAAAATATACCACTTTCTTTCTGTATTTTTTATTCCTCGAAAATCAATTTAAAAAGTCAAAATATTTTGCCTCAGCACTGAAAAATGTTTAATTAAACGAATTCATCAGAAGCTAACATATTTTTTAAATTTATTTTTACTAAGTAGTGAAAAATTTATAAGTAGACAGACAGACCGACAGACAGACAGACAGACAGACAGACAGACAGACACACAGACAGACAGACAGACAGACACACAGACAGACAGACAGACAGACAGACACACAGACAGACAGACAGACAGAAAGACAGCAGACAGACACACAGACACACAGACAGACAGACACAGACAGACAGACAGACAGACACACAGACACACAGACACACAGACACACAGACACACAGATTAGACAGACAGACAGACAGACAGACAGACAGACAGACAGACAGACAGACAGACAGACAGACAGACAGACAGACAGACAGACACACAGACACACAGACACACAGACACACAGACACACAGACACACAGACAGACAGACAGACACACAGACAGACACACAGACAGACGGACATTGAAATAACAAAAATCTTCACTTCTATTGCTAGTAGCATAGGAGGCTTCAAGCAGTATTATTTTCTGAATTGATATAATTTTTTTGATGCACTGACGGTCACTAGCTTCTAAGAGCATGAAATTTCTTCTATCAATGCCGGTTCAGTGTCAAGAATTGTTTCTGTTTAAGAGTCTAGTGACTAAGTGAATGGAGCTCAATACAATGTGGGATCGGACAATTAGTGCTTCAAAACATTTACTCTGCAGAAGTAATTCTTTACACTGAAATCGATAAGACAGAGCTTGGAACTCCTCACACAAGTCAGGAACTCTATGATCAGAAAATTGTTTTTGAAAATGAAAGAGAAGAATGGGTTAAGAGCATGGCATTGTGTTTAACTTTCTGTTTGAGAAGTACGGGTGCCACATTGAGAGAACTGGTGATATTTTTATAGAAATTTGGGGATAAAAGAGCGAACAGAAAACATTGCTGGGGAAATAGAGTAAAAGAAGGGTTAAAAGGCCGGTAAATGAGAGAACTAGAGTGTGAGAGCGAGGGAGAAGTAAGGTGTGAGAGCGAGGGTGAAGTAGGGTGAGACAACGAGGGAGAAGTGGGGTGTGAGAGGGAGGGTGAAGTAGGGTGAGACAACGAGGGAGAAGTAGGGTAGGAGAACGAGGGGAGAAGTAGGGTGAGGGATATTGGGAGAAGTAGGGTAAGAGAGGGAAGGAGAAGTGGGGCGACAGAACGAGGGAGAAGTAGGGTGGGAAGCGAGGGAAAATAAGCGATGGAGAGCAGGTAGAAAGTGAGGTAGAAGGGTGAGTTGTACAGCAAGAAAAAAACCCACTCCTAGAAGAAACTCCCCGAGAAGCCGTGCCGAGCAACGCACAACAAGGATGCAAATGTTCTCTATGGGACCTGAACTCGAACAGCTGCTTAGTGACTGGCCCTCAGGGAAAAATTCCTGACTGACAATTCCGATTGGCTAGGCGGATTGCTTTCCGGACTAGAAGAAGACGCAGAGGCCATCATCAGCCCGGCCCTATATGGCAAATGCAGGGCTCGTCGTCACTTGGTAACTGTATGGGGAAAAAAGATTATTAAGATCGAACAATTGAACGCAGGCAATTGAAGGTTGCGAATAACCCTCCGGGGGAATCAGCCCCATTCATTAGTTTTTTATGAGTGTGTTAAGAAAAATAGTCGCTTCAAGTTGGGATTGCCAACGATTTGGGGGTCCGAGGATGAGAGGCCAAATCTGAGTGGTAATTTGCTATTCACTAAAATCCCTCTATTGTTGTTGGGCTGATCGGGTCCAATAATAAGTGGTGGGAGGAGCCGCTCGGTTCCCTGGGATTCAGACGGGCAGGGGACTTCGAACCATGGATGACACGCTTGACACCTGGGGTCGCCGGGTGAGTCAGCTGACAGCTGGCTCAACCTCAGCTGTGGGGTCTCATGAGTGCTACAACGGATAGGATAGTGCGAGTCTATCTGTCTATCCGTCTATCTATCTATCTATCTATCTATCTATCTATCTATCTATCTATCTATCTATCTATCTATCTATCTATCTATCTATCTATCTATCTATCTATCTATCTATCTATCTATCTATCTATCTATCTATCTATCTATCTATCTATCTATCTATCTATCTATCTATCTATCTATCTATCTATCTATCTATCTATCTATCTATCTATCTATCTATCTATCTATCTATCTATCTATCTATCTATCTATCTATCTATCTATCTATCTATCTATCTATCTATCTATCTATCTATCTATCTATCTATCTATCTATCTATCTATCTATCTATCTATCTATCTATCTATCTATCTATCTATCTATCTATCTATCTATCTATCTATCTATCTATCTATCTATCTATCTATCTATCTATCTATCTATCTATCTATCTATCTATCTATCTATCTATCTATCTATCTATCTATCTATCTATCTATCTATCTATCTATCTATCTATCTATCTATCTATCTATCTATCTATCTATCTATCTATCTATCTATCTATCTATCTATCTATCTATCTATCTATCTATCTATCTATCTATCTATCTATCTATCTATCTATCTATCTATCTATCTATCTATCTATCTATCTATCTATCTATCTATCTATCTATCTATCTATCTATCTATCTATCTATCTATCTATCTATCTATCTATCTATCTATCTATCTATCTATCTATCTATCTATCTATCTATCTATCTATCTATCTATCTATCTATCTATCTATCTATCTATCTATCTATCTATCTATCTATCTATCTATCTATCTATCTATCTATCTATCTATCTATCTATCTATCTATCTATCTATCTATCTATCTATCTATCTATCTATCTATCTATCTATCTATCTATCTATCTATCTATCTATCTATCTATCTATCTATCTATCTATCTATCTATCTATCTATCTATCTATCTATCTATCTATCTATCTATCTATCTATCTATCTATCTATCTATCTATCTATCTATCTATCTATCTATCTATCTATCTATCTATCTATCTATCTATCTATCTATCTATCTATCTATCTATCTATCTATCTATCTATCTATCTATCTATCTATCTATCTATCTATCTATCTATCTATCTATCTATCTATCTATCTATCTATCTATCTATCTATCTATCTATCTATCTATCTATCTATCTATCTATCTATCTATCTATCTATCTATCTATCTATCTATCTATCTATCTATCTATCTATCTATCTATCTATCTATCTATCTATCTATCTATCTATCTATCTATCTATCTATCTATCTATCTATCTATCTATCTATCTATCTATCTATCTATCTATCTATCTATCTATCTATCTATCTATCTATCTATCTATCTATCTATCTATCTATCTATCTATCTATCTATCTATCTATCTATCTATCTATCTATCTATCTATCTATCTATCTATCTATCTATCTATCTATCTATCTATCTATCTATCTATCTATCTATCTATCTATCTATCTATCTATCTATCTATCTATCTATCTATCTATCTATCTATCTATCTATCTATCTATCTATCTATCTATCTATCTATCTATCTATCTATCTATCTATCTATCTATCTATCTATCTATCTATCTATCTATCTATCTATCTATCTATCTATCTATCTATCTATCTATCTATCTATCTATCTATCTATCTATCTATCTATCTATCTATCTATCTATCTATCTATCTATCTATCTATCTATCTATCTATCTATCTATCTATCTATCTATCTATCTATCTATCTATCTATCTATCTATCTATCTATCTATCTATCTATCTATCTATCTATCTATCTATCTATCTATCTATCTATCTATCTATCTATTTATCTATCTATCTATCTATCTATCTATCTATCTATCTATCTATCTATCTCTCCATATTTCTCCATATACATACCTATTTGTCTAATAAAACCTATTTATTACAAACTATTGCAAAACCATCAACAAATACTCTACCCACTACTAGTGACAGTAGTATTTGGAGCGAACGACTCAAAGCCCAAAGAGCCCTCCCAACAATGGTCCTTCATCAGCCGTCCCCTAGGTACACGTCCCACACGCCACCTGACCAATTGTGGACCGAAAAAAAATTGGGAAGTTTCCTTGTGCTGAGGGGAAGGGCAGATTGCCGGCCGGCCGCTGCTCGAGGCACCTCGTCCCGATCTGCTGCGGCCTTCTCTGATTGGCTCTGCCGGCCCATTGGGCAACTGGGACTGGACCGCCCTCTCACACCCCACGGACTGGCTACTCCCTGTAGTGAACCGACGGACACGTTTAAACCCAGACAAACGGTAAAGAAAGTTTTTAAAGTAGCGTTGATTTTAAAAAATATTAATGCAAAGAATAAATATTATTGGTCAGTTCACTAGGTCAGTTTGACTCAGACATTATCCGCCTAGAGACTGTGAACGGTCTTTTACTTTGTCCGCAATCAGCCGGACTATTTCATATTTAATAATTTGGTTGTCCCGTCCAACCCGGCTGGCCGGTGATTCGACCAACCAGAGCTGGACCCTCAGTCCAGCCACCTCAACTCGCCCACCCCTTTCGGCTTCCCTCGCTCCCGTCGGGCGGACCCCCACCGGAGCTCCTTTAAAAAACATAACGCACTGCTCCCCCGCCACGGCTCCCTTGGTCCCTTGATTCCCTTGGTCAAGCGCGTAACAGATAGTTGAACCCGTCTAAGCCGAGAGCGTCAATGTCGTTGTCAGCTTTTGGAAATGTCCAGACGTAAACAGGATAAGCCAATGCAATTCAATTCGGAAGAATCTACTAATACAGACAAAAATCAAATCGTTGAAAGTTCAGGTAAGATTTATTGGAGCTTTTCACTAAAATTGTATCATTTTCACCTTTCTTTAGTTGACCAACAGGGCAAATTTGCGATCGTTTTCCCCTCGCCGTTTATTTTCCTCTTCCCATTGACCAGCGTCCACAATCACTTCCCCCCTACCCCCTCAAAGACACCCCAGCCCGCCGCCTCAGCGAGTGGACCAAGCAAAACTGACTGGCTGCCCACTGGCCACTGGCCAGCGAGCAGCGGGACACCGCAGCGGGGTAGGGGGTGGCTTGCGGCGAGGATAGAAGGGCGAAATTTATAGTTATATTGGCGCGCGACTTGGGGACGAAAATATTGTGGGAACAAACATTTATTTGAGGCGTTAAAAAGTTAATACAATTTGAGGTTGCTTTCAGCAGTTTTAGGCTTCAAGGTTTCAAGGTGCTATCTGTCGTGTTACCATTTTCATTCTGTCCCGACTGTCCGTCTTATTTTTCTTATTTTTCTGCACTTGTCTCACAACACAGAAACTGCTGACTAATTTTGCTTAGCGGTCATAATTCTAATCTATTCATACGATATAGGGGGGAAGGTACGGGTCTTGTTTGTTGGGTGTCTCAAGCTTATAGTAATGGTATATAAGGTTATGTTATGCAGTGACCAGCAAGCTAAGTGACCAGCTGAGTGCAGTCACCTAATCAGTTGTGCTATCCTATATTACTTTCCAGTTTTTACTTTAGTACATTATTGCTTACAGTTTGTCAAAGCAAGTTGTGTGTCTCTGTATGGTGGTCTGCCGAATTCCAGTGCAAGTGCACCTCCTGCAGCTTAATTTAATTGCTCAGCTATAGGCTAGTTTGAATTTTGTAGTACAGAAAGATGTGTCTTTCTGTAAAAAATCTGCGAAAAAACTTAATCATGAAATTTAATTTATTTGGGTATTGTAATATTATATAGGCCGCTTAGCAACAGGCGGAGTCAATGGTGCACGACATTGCCTGGCTTGTCCCCAAAAAATAGAGCTTTGAGATGGGGCGGTCTCAGGTTTCGGGCTACTAAATTTCTGCTTTTTTTCTCTTGTCTTTGATGGGTTCGCGGTTGGGGGGGGGCTAATATACAGTCCGGTGTGTCACGACACGCTGCAAGGGTCTCCGGTTGGTGATTGTCTTTCAACAAATCAAGCAATGATATTTGAAACATAAGCAGCAAGCCATCCGCTAAAGCAACGAATCTTCTTTCATTTATTCATATCAATTTTTTGGCAACTGTTTCCTGTAGCTTACATTAGAGCCAAGTCTACTCTTTGTTCTATGAATATAGTCTTTGTTCTCATTCGTTCTCATTATAGAAATATCAGTATGGTTAATATCACGGGCTCCTGACCTCGGTGTGGGCACCAGAGCCCCAATAGTTTTTATGACCCACAAGCTGTATATTGGCCGATAACACCAAGGCACCACCAGGGCAACCCCGCTGTCGAGTGGAGGAGAGTTCTTAGGTACTGATAAAGTCCAGTCATTCCACATGTTAGATTTGAAAATGGCGTCGAACCTTTGTAGGGCTTTTTTTATCTCCTCGGAGGGTTGAGCTGGCGGTTGAGTTGTCCACAGAGGCGGCGAGTGGCTAGACAGGGCGGACCGAGGGACCATCTATTTTTTTGAGTTTGTCAGGGCCGACTCTGCGGGGGGGGGGGTTGGCGGGGAAAAAACTGAGCGGCCGGTGAAGTGTGGGGGGCTCTGTTATTACGTAATGAACCAAGACTCGAAGGGTGGCGCTCCGGGCGGGGGGAGGCGTGCACACAGAGCCATATCTCACCTAATATGCTGAGCGAAAAAAACCTGTGGACAGGAGGCTTAGGGCCAAACCGTCTGTCGCTAGGTCTTCATTATGGATCTGTCACAAGGCGCGGACACTGACCCCCCTCTGACCCCCTCAAAATTCTTCTCACGACTGGCCGACCTATTTTTTTCCCAATTGCTCGCGCCGCTGTCAAATTCGGTAGCAATTCGATTGGAAGAATTTAATAATGAAAAATGAGGTTTTTTCCCGGTCTGGCTCTCGATGGCCCCTGGCTCGGCACAGTCGGCACCTGTGGATAAAGACTCCAATGGCTCCCGTGGGGACTGCAAAAAACACCCCCAGAACACACTTCATTGAGTCTATTTGGGGAAATTTATGGAAATATTGACTTTCAAATCGAGTTTTTAATGATTGAAAAGCGGTGGCGGTTTGCACACCTGAGTAATATTTTGTTGCCAGCCAAGTCTCCCTATAATACTATAATATAATATTGCCGGAACAAAGAGTCTCACATGCGCACCGAGCAATAAGTGGTCTTGGTTCCTTGACCCGACCGTGAAGAGTGCATAATTTATGCATAATTTATGCAGGTCGATGGAGAAATAGATTCATGTATAAATATAATATTTATGCCGAAATCGAGCCCTCAGAAAATTTTTCTGGTCAAAAGCACCAATTAATTTGTTGAGTATTTCTGCACCTGCGAAACTAAAAATAGTTAACTGCCTTCGTTAACTTTCAATTTCATAATTCTACGGCAGGTTAGGGGCAAAATGCGATACATTTTTTGCTTCTTCTACAAAATGAGGCATGGCAAATGCAGACAAACTGAAGTGATTGCTTAGAATACATCAAAGCCCTATAGCTTTAAGCTCTCTTACAATGTTAAAGTCCTGCAGTACTGAATCATCGTTCTGCGGTTTTTAATTTTTCAATCCAATCCTGCTTTGAATTTTGGCTATGATGGGGCCAACGCTGGAACGTATTTTGGTCTTGGGGCAGAATGTGATGCACACATATAGACACATAAGGCGGTTGGAACTTGGTATACAAGACCTCAAAGTCCCGCTGTTGATGCATTGTCCACAATATGGGACAAAAACTCGGTACAATCCCGTCCCATACACGCGGGACCAGCCATTAAGGCGCAGATCACAACCTTTTCTAATTTCATCAAAATTTTGTGCAAGCCTCTTTGGCTTCCTGCAATAGATAGAGGTCACCAGGGAACCCGAAAGCTTGCCCGTTGAAATTGTGTGCATAGTTTAAATAGAAATTTGCCGCTTCAATGCTGCCTGAGTGCATTTGGCTCCTAGAAGAGATTTAAAACCGGTAGTACGAGTTTTAGAACAGACAAAATGTTTTTTTTTGGGAAACTAATGGCTACCCCATGGGATTTTGGCGACAATTTTTTTTTCAAAAGCAACAACTAGTTTTCTGTTCGCAAGACTACTTCACCTGCATGCAAAATCATTGGGTCTCAGTCCCTAAGGGGGAGGCTGTGATGGCACTGCTCGGTGACAGTGATGCTGCCATGGGACGGAGGTACCACAGCGCTCTGTCATATAAAAAGACCTGTTGCTATATAGCGAGGGCCATGTTATGAACAGCGACGTTCCCCTGGTGGGCCTACGCCTCCTCTCCTGCTGGTCTGCCTGTCTGTATGTCTTAGCCGCAGCGGTTCGACCCTCTCCTTTCCCCCGATATACAGCCAACTGCCCCCTGGGGTGTGGGGCTGCAGCGGGGCGGTGGCGGGGGCGGCGGCGGCCCCTCGGGTCCGCTAACTAGGTCGAAGACTTGCATCGCATGTACAGAAAAAGGAGCAGCAGCAGCGGCAGCAGCAGCAGCAGCAGCAGGAGCAAGCAAAAGAAGGCAACGGTGGGCGTATGCAATAGAATAAAGCTCCGCATTGGGCGCAAGCCGTCATCTCCATAGAGGGACTTGCTTTACACGGACACACAGAATGAGCCTGAAGGTGTCGGATTATCAAATCCGGCCCGCATGTATGCTTGGGCCTCTTATTCGCGCGCCATTGTGCTTGGCTGTGGTGGTGGCGTGTGTGGCCTCACACGCAGCCTCCCTGCTTCAGACAGATCGGATGACCAACTGAAATCGGAGCCGTCTGCAGTCGCAACACTCTTGCCACTTTTGAAGAAGTCCTCTTTCTCCCTATGTTGATAGATTCAGGCCATATAGCGGTTGGTAGCTTTTCAGCTTTGTCCAATTTTTTTTTCATCGACTTTTGGATGCCAGACGGTTGGGGTCGTGGATGGACATTTCGTTCCTTTCTTCCCGACACCGAGTTAGAGTCTTGGGAAATGATCATGCGATGCTGCATGAAAAGAGGGATTAGCTAATACAAAAGCGCTGGAGTTTAGTTGGTCTGCAGTGGGGTATAGCGTCCCTCATCCGTGTAAGTTGAGAAGAGCAGGGACTGTTTGTCCAAGGTCCTTCCTTCTACGGCCCCATCCTTTGCTGCCCTGCATGTGGCCGCAGTCACCAAGGCTAAACACGAGGTCCCATGCAGCACCATTCTTGATGATGGTCCCCCCCCGTTCGTGATCATCCGCCTGTTTTTTTTAATACTCCTCTTTCTGTCCTCCAAACTCGCCCCTGTCATATCCGCTTCCTTGCCGGTGTCTTCTTTTATTCTTTGCCGCCGCCTCGGAAGAAGCAGACCGCGGTTAACTCTCTCTCTCTCTCTCTATCAATATCCCGCTACCATCGTAATCAGTTGGCCGAAAAATATGCGCAGTGCCCGCGGGTAGGGCTTGGGGGGGAACACAGAAGAATTTAGTTTACTAAAATCCCCTCCCCAAAAAACTGCTAAACAACTAAACAGAACTGGCCAGGGTGTTTACGTTTTAAGAGCCAAAGCGAGAGGCTGAGGGATCTTTGGGGGGGGGGGTGGTTTGATGTTGATGATGCACTGGTGCATGGCGGCGCAATACGCGAATATTATCATTCAGTCAGGGGGTCTGCGGACGCGACGCCCTGTCTTATTATAATAGAGTTGCCACCCAGTGCGGGATAAATACTATAACGGATCATCCTTTCGCCGCTAAAATTTTGCCCCCCATCCCAGCTCCCCATGGACTGACTGGTCGACTGATCCGATGTAATCTGAAAATTACAATAGGAATTACCTTGATAATGCTGAAAGGCCAGTAGTCTGTCGGGCATTATCTAATAGGCGGAGCGCAAAATCGTGAGGAGCGGCCCTGTAATAGGTGAGGCCTTAATGGCTTTAATCTCCGCCCTGCTTGAGACATGTCAAGAGCCGGACACACACACACACACACACACACACTAGCGCCGCAAACTCCGCCCCAAAATGCATTCATTCAATGCATTTATACAGAAACTTTTCTCTCTTGCAACTGATGGACGGGAGAAATTTTCTCCGAGGCCTGAAAATGACCGATTTCCGTCCGGGATGGAGAAAGAGAGAGAGAGAAAGCTTCCTACTTAGAAAGCCCCTTAATAACACACCTTGGCCCGGGGTGGGATACGCGCAGAGCTGACGGCGAGACAGAAAGAAGAAACGAGAATTAAACGGCCGCAAGAGAAAATTGTTCTCAAGTAAGAAAATGCTGGCGGACATGCAGACACGGCAAATGTGTCATAGCTACCCGTTCAATTCCCCTGGGGGAGCATTTTGAGATCCCCCCTTTTCGACGGGTCATGAAATTAAGTCGCAATCAGCACGGGCTCTCTCTAAATGACTGATATCCGGCTGCTTCCAGCCATGCAGCAGCTACAGAACTAGCAAATCGGGGGAGTTGAATTTTATGAAAAAGAAAATTTTCAATGCATGGATGCTGCCAGTGGATGAGTGCAGCGAATGCAGCATTAACGTTATTCCAGCATTAGATAGAGTGAGGCTACAAATACAGCTGTCACTGAAGCTGCTGCGCTTGTCAATCTGCTTGCTGCTTTGCTTAGAAGGAAAACCAAACAGCAGGGGGGCTGGGCTTAGCTGCCCAGCAGCAGTGACCAAAAACTGAACTCGCTGAACTGTGTCATCTGGTCTCTCACCATGCGCAGATGTAAAAAAACTCCAACTTGAAAATACTTGCTGCCTTTAGATCACGTTCCTTGAAGTTTGTTGCTAGCTACATGGCCAGCTAGTGACCCAATTTTGTGGTTGCTTCTTTTTTTCCCCTCAGTCACCGATGGAATTTCGAATAATACCAAAGCAAGACATTTTAAATGAAGTGCAAAAGTGTGCGTCTGGGTGTGTGTGTTGAAATAAAAATAAAATTCCCACTGAAAGGAAATGTCCCTGACTCACTCAGCTAGTTCTTTTTGTCACTGCATGACAGCAAAGAAAGCGGACACAGCAAAGTTATGGCTGCAGAATTGCTTGACCAGAACCCATTCAGGCGTGCGAGTATAGCTGTTATTTGTCATAAAAAAATATCCATAGTCGCAGACGATGGCTAGACAAATACAGTATATTAATACAATAATAGTGTAATGCAAGTGTTATATTATATATGCATATCGATAGACAAACATTTTTTTAGTGCAAAAGCACCGAGTTTGTTAACCACTCAGCCCCCACCCTTATAGAGGAGGAGCAGTCTTCTTTTTTAAAACCGACCGAAAACGGAACCAAAGGCCCTTCGGTCCCGATGTCCGGTATTTAGGCTTTCGAAGGCCTGAGGATAGAGAGAGAGGGTGGGATCCAGCTGGTACAGGCGGTGAAAGTTGAATAGCAGTTCTTGTGTGTTTCAAACCCCCCCATATAGAGCAAAGTTTATCAAAAGCAAGTGAATACAGAGGGCGGGGGAAGCGGAGGAATCTCTATGCGGTGAAATTTTTTTGTTGGTTAGGACAGGACATTCGCAGCGATGGGGGGACCTGACGCGCCGCCGACTAACAAACTTTGAACATTATTCATGCATAGTTGTGCTGAAACTATCTGAAACATTCCTTTTGAGCCACTACCACTAGGTCGGGTTTTTTTCTCTGTTAGCCCGTCAAAAGACAGTCATCATTATGCATAACAGTTTGGTTTGATTTTGCTGACATCAGTGATTGCCGGATACTTTACCTTGAGGCCATCGGCAAATTGGTGGTGTGCCGGGAGGGGGGCAGTCTTGTTTGTTAGATAACAGCACCAAGACTAAAAAGCAAATCTGCACTTATCAAAACGCAAACAGAACTCGGATGCAGACATAGAGCCCAGTTGCTGGGCAGTTCGTTTAATTTGGGATTTCCGACAGATCGACCGTGCCTTATCCGTTAATTTGTCCCCTCACCTTGCCTTGCCTTATCCCATAACTACAGGGGAAAATATTTTCTTTCCGTTAGAACCAAAATGTAAGGGGATTCTTAGTGTAGTTTTGTCCCTGTTCTTCAGTCTTTGTCGTTGAATTTAGTCAGTGTCAAGTCGAATGTTAGCCAGGTAGGTCTTTATTTCACCCAATTAACGAACGGGTAGACGCGCTGAATGCCATACGGTGCGCGGGGTCTGTCTCCAGACCAGACACTCCCCCCTGAGGCTATGAGAAGAAGGATCTACATTTTTTGGGGAAGATAAAATAGACCACCGGTTAGTTTATGAAGAGATTGATGAGTTGCCCTCTCTTCCCCTCAACAGTCCGCAGCTGTTCACCCCAGTCAGCCCGAAAGCCCAAAAAACATTAGCAAAGTCGGCGAAAGGTCGCCCTCTCGTTGCCCAACCCCCCGGACCCTCGCCTGCCCGCCTGCCAAACAATTCGGGGGCCCCCCAACACCTGTTGTGACGGTATGCGGCGAACTCAATTTGAGGCCGACCGCCCGTCGATATTCAAAATGAGGATTTTTTCCCATGGCTACTTCGGCACGCCACTTCAAAGAGAGAGAGAGGAGACGCGCCCGCTCAGTTCAAAAACCCACTCAAACTTCTGTTTTGGTGGCAATGCAGACAGACAGACCGCAGACAGACTGACAGACGGGTAGGTGGGGGGGCCGCTCAGTGGGGAACCCGAGGTGAAAAAATATCTATCATAATGCGTGGGATATGGCGCTGTCACAAATATTCGACCAGTAATTACCTAGCGCAGGGTTTGGCGAAGATCGCAATGACGACTCTTCACAAAAAACCCTGACCCCGCGGGACGCACGCAGGAAATGAGGAGTGTCAGGGGAATCCCTACTTAAACTCTCGAATCTGGCTAGCTCGGAAAAAAACCTGACGTCGCCAAGGGGACGACGGGGCGGACAGGTCGCTGAGATGCCTAACCTGACGGACGGCATATCGGATTCCAGAGACGCTAATTAAGGGTGTCGACCAAAGTTAGAGACTTCTGTTGGCAAAGGGGTCTGCAAGTCAGTGTCAATGTCTCAGGTGTTAGATTGTCAAAGCTATAAAATGATATATGTGACAGAATGGGGTATTTAGAAGTGAAAGAATTGGTTATTTAGATGTGACAGAATGGGGTATTTAGATGCGACAGAATGGGGTATTTAGATGCGATAGAATTGGGTATTTTTAGATGCGACAGAATTGGGCATTTAGATGCGACAGAATGGGGTATTTAGATGCGATAGAATTGGGTATTTTTAGATGCGACAGAATGGGGCATTTAGATGCGATAGAATTGGGTATTTTTAGATGCGACAGAATTGGGCATTTAGATGCGACAGAATGGGGTATTTAGATGCGATAGAATTGGGTATTTTTAGATGCGACAGAATGGGGCATTTAGATGCGATAGAATTGGGTATTTTTAGATGCGACAGAATGGGGTATTTAGGTGCGACAGAATGGGGTATTTAGATGCGACAGAATGGGGTATTTAGATACGACAGAATGGGGTATTTAGATACGACAGAATGGGGTATTTAGATGCGACAGAATGGGGTATTTAGATGCGACAGAATGGGGTATTTAGATACGACAGAATGGGGTATTTAGATACGACAGAATGGGGTATTTAGATACGACAGAATGGGGTATTTAGATACGACAGAATGGGGTATTTAGATACGACAGAATTGGGTATTTAGATACGACAAAATGGGGTATTTAGATACGACAGAATGGGGTATTTAGATGTGACAAAATGGGGTATTTAGATGTGACAAAATGGGAATGGCAGCCGAAGCATTCCCAATCGAGTTTTGAATTCAAGAAATTCAGACATTTTCAGTTTCAAATCAGTCCCTGGAGCTAATATAGATAGAAGCAGGAGGGCCCCTTTGTCCAATTCCAAAGCCAGACACTCCAGGGATTAGAGTGGTTTGAGGATTCGACAGGTGGCCGAGGGCCGAGGTGGCAATGGCTCTTTTGAATTAGTGAAATTGTCTGCCTTCAGCTTATATACTCAATGGGATGCTGCATTGGGATCCATCCCGCATACGATGAAACCCGCCCCCAGAGAACTTATAATACAACTCAATTAGAAAGCCACTTGGTCTCCCTGAATTCTCCCAAGCCTTTTGTGCATAAAATTCAAGCTTTTATTGGTCTGTGTTAAAATTTTTGAATCGAGCATGATGAGCGAGATTTGCCACGCTGCAACAGGACGGGGGTGGGGGGATTTTCTCCCGCGGGAGGAGATGAAGTAGGGAATAAAATTGATTGGGAAACAATGGCTTGAAGCATGGGACAGAGAGCGAGAGAGCGAGGGGAGTCTGGGGGAGCAGCCGCATACCTGCATCCTCTTGGGCCTGCCATCCAATTTATTTGAATGGAGATTTTGACCCCACAGACAAGAACAATAACTGCAGTACTAAATTCCCAATGGTCCTCGGTGAATGCCCACTTGGCTGTTCAGATTCAGAATCTACCAACCTGTGGGAAAAAAAGATAAATTGGGATTTTGGATAAAGAGCGTCGGATTTTCAATCACGGCAAGTGGAAAAGTCGGTTTGAAAATCCAATTTTTTTTTAATTATTAAAGAGATTTTGCTCACGTCCCATTGCTCGTCATCAGCATGAATAATAATGAATTTAAAGGCTCACTGCTTTGCAGCCGACTGATCTGCATATCAGGATCCAGGGAGACTTTTCACAGTCCAGAAAATATTGCTTCTTTCTCAACAGAAGCTTGTTCGATTCTGCTCTAAATGTAAAATCTAAAGTTTAAAACTTCAATTCCCTTCACACCAAGCTCACTCACTCCGCTGAGAGACCGCCCAGCTGATGTACCACTTTCGGTCGCTGTCCCCTCTACATCTAGGCAGAGCTCACTTGAAAAAAAGCTCCATCTTTTATCCCCATAAACCTGAATAATGTTTTTTTGGCCCCGAACCCTGTTGTTGTTCTGGGAGAACCGGCCACACTCGTTTGTGTTCTCCCAGCCACTCGAACCGCATCTCAAGCGGACCGGAGACCACGGGGCGAGTTGCCAAGCTCAATAAAAAAAATGGACCAGAGGGAGGCCACTGACGGAAGCCCAGGGTGCTTCATGGAAATTTTACACGAATTTCTATGCCAAAATTTTTTCTCTGATGCGTTTTTAACGATCCCCAGAGCGAGGATAAGTGTTGGCGTGGGGTCTCAATAAGGGGGAGGGGACGAACCGCTGACCCAAAAAAGCCCCTACAAACCCTCATGTCAAACAAAACTAGCCGCTGTCTAATTATATTTTCCCATTCGGACGGAAACGAAATTCAATTTGAAGCTGGCCAAGACCCCCTACCCCCTAAAAATTGAGGCGGTGGGAGATAAAAAAACTGTGCGGGAAAAGGTGCCAAAAATTTATTTACCTCTTGGTTGGACAGTGCGTGACTTATTGTTCCTTGGTGACTGGCCCAGAATTTATGGAAACTCAACACCGGGGAGATAAAAATACAAAAACCTATCAGTAATATCGGAACCGCTGATCACAGACTTCCGTCCCCTTATTCCTTGTCCATAAATCTCGGAGTCACGCGTGACGGCAACACGCATGTGCGCAGCGGCGGTTCGTTCTCTCATATTTTTTGTTGTTTTTGTTGCCGTGGCGGAGGCGTTGGCTGGCCGAATTCAGCGTCCGCTTCCTCTAGAAGAAGAAGAGCCCCATGAAGCAAGCCGTTGAAGAGGTAAAAAATGGGGGGACAAGATCCCTGATAAGAATCTGTGAGCAACTACATTTCAACTTTGAGAAAAGCCTTGTCCACACTCACTGAAGATCTCCAGCATGACCCCCGTGTTTGCCAAATTCGACAATTCACCAAAAGTCTAATCAGCAATCAGCGGTTCTGATTAAAATCTGAGCATTGTGTATGCGTTGCTTTCTCCCCAGACCAAAGCAAATTTTGATAGGCAGCAATATAAATCGGTCAGATAAAAAACACTGGTCAGTTTTTTTTCCCACGAAGTCCCGCCTATAACACACGTTTAAAAAATGACAAATACTATATACCTATGCATGTGCTCTTTAAAAAAATGTCTGGACACGCCTGACCGAACACAAAATTGAAGGACCCTTGGCCGGTCGGACCTCATAGACTCGGTCAAGCGAACAACACAATAAAGCAAGATTGTGTCCCGGATCTCCAATGTCTCGGGGAACCTTTGGCGCCGAATTCAGACTGAGCCAAGACTTACGGACGAATCCTCGTGAACAAGCACTCAAAGTCCGGCCCCAATAGCCTGTCCCAAGCAGTACTCAACGAGTCTATGAAAACCCACTGATGGTGGTTGATTTTCTTTTTTGTCGATAGGGTGAGGGAGGACCCCATTCGATTCGCGGCAGAAATCTCCGCTGGTTGCCATGCGGTTGAAGGCTGAGCCGTGCCTTCAGTCTCCCACCACAAGCCGTGGTAGTCAAGGCGGAGCTAACAAAAAAAAATGATTATGTGCTTGACAAAAAACCCAGAACCCTATGCGCCACGCAGCGAAAGAAAACTGACAAGCAGCTTGAACCCTCTCGAGCCGGGGGCATCTCCTATTTCGCATTTTTACTTTACTTACTATTTAGTTAGTTCTGATTGACGTCGAGTGTTAGGTGACTTTAAGTGACAGAGGAGAAGGGGGCGGCGCTGCCCCCGGTCCCGAAAGACCCCCCTCCGGGGGTCGCGGGCTCCGAGCGGGGTGATGGGGTTGTCAGTTGGCCCCTCCGCCGCACTGATTTGTCCAAACGTTGGCCGACGGGCTGGAGGCGGCGGAAGGGTCGGCGAAAGGCCAACAAAAATTCGCCATTCGCCCGCCCAGCACCCCGGGACTGGCTTGGCCGCGGTCCGCAGCTGTCCGGGTTCCCAGGGGCTCGCGGACGCGGCCCCACCCCCCTGCCCCCGTCTCCCCCACTCGCCCACTCGCCTCCTCTGGTCGCCCTTCAAAAAGCCGACCCAATCCGAAAAACAAGTTGATCACGAATGGGACCGGCCGGCGTCTCCAAAAAAGCACAAATAATAATTACCGATAAAGGCATGGCTTGCCAAGGAGCCCAACTCTAGCTGAGTCTTTGTTGCCGCTGTTCTGAATAACAAAGACCTATTTTTTTAAAAACAGGCCTATAATTTCTCCTTCCTGCAGTGATCTCCGCCAGCAAAATGGAGGTTGAAACGTCTCGAACCCTAGCGGTTTCTTCAAACGGCGAGGACCGGCCCGACGGAGCCCGGATCTGCGGCGCTGTCCTGAGCGTCGACGAGAAAGAAGATCGACTTGTCCTGCGTGACGTCGGTACCAACACCCATTACTCAGGTGAGATACCTGTTGTGACTGTCAATGCTATTGCGTTACGCGTACAATTGAACTGCGTACGTTCAAGGCCTTAGATAATATATATGATATATGATATGATATATAATACCCGCAAGTATGAGGAAGTTTTCCTTGATGCAAATCAATAGGAACGAAAAATTAATCCCAGTACGCCTCGAACCACGGACCTCATTCCAGAACCAGGCTTGTTCGTCTGCCAGTCCTGCAAAGCGACTTATTTCTCCGCCTGGCAACTAATGCAGCACGCGCAGTACCAGCACGCTATGGACATCTTCCTGGCCAACGGAGACGATCCTGGCATTGAAAAACACGACGCCGAAGAGCCGCGTGACGATGCTGTTGAAGCATCAGACGAGGACGAAGTGGAGGGGCCGAGGCTTCTCGAGCAGCGGAAGCAGCTTCCAGCAAGAAAACTGTGCAGACAGCCGCCTTACGACACCGACTCGTTCTTGTGGGCGCAGCAGCTGCTGCGAGCTCACCGAGCTGAGGCGGTGCCCGATGCCGCTGAGACACTGAAATCTGAACGGCCTCCGACAATTACGAAGGAGACGCCGGAGTTGGAAGCTCCGGCAAGTCGGCCGTCGACCGCGCCGCCACTCGAACCCGAGCCGACGTCGTCCAGCCACTCGCCCAGGAGCAACAAAGACCGGGTGACTTCCTCGTCACCAGAAGCTTCACCGCTGGCGTCCTCGCAGCTGGAGCAGCAGCATCAGCAGCAGCGGCAGCAGAAGCCGCCGACGCCGACGCCTCCTGCTGCAGAACTGCCTGCGCCACCTCCGCCAACTCCCCCCCCTCCACCACCGCCGCCACCGCCGCCACCGCCACCGAAGGAACAGCGTCGGGGGCTTCAGCGACAGTCAGTTCCGCTTCCGAACCAGCCTCTCCGACATCCGCCGCCGCCGCCGCCACTGCCGCAGCAAATCCCGACGTCCAGCTCCGCCGAGGCGACAACTTCATCGGCTGCCGCCTCGCTGGCCGCCGCCGCAGCTGCCGCCTTCGGAGTCGGCGGCCCGTTCCGACATCCGGGTGCGGCGGCTGCTGCTGCCGCGGCCGCTGCAGCGGCTGCCGGCGCTTTCCCCGGCAGCGGAGGCGGCGCTTTTTCCCGCTCGGCGCTGGAGTCCTACCTGTACCGCCCCTTCATCCCGCCGTACAACCCGCCGGCGCCGTTCGACTGGCACCAGCTGGCCAAGCGGCCGCGCCTGGATGCCGAGGTCGCCGGCTCCGGCCTGCCGCACCAGGCGGCGCATCCGCCGCATCCGCTGCTGACACTGCCGCCGCAGCCGCAGCCGCCGTCAGCAGCGGCTTCTCAGAGACAGCCTCATTCACATCCGCCCCCGCCGACGCCGCCGCAGCACCATCCGCTGTGGAGTCTGCCACACATGCTCAGCGACTTCTATGCCGCGGCCAGCGCGCGAACCTCCACGCCGCGTCCAACAGCATCGGCCGCCGTAGCCGCCGCCGCCGCCGCAGCCGCAGCCGCCGCATTCGGCAAGCAGATGCCGCCCGCCTCGGCCCTGTCAGCCTTCACCAGCAGCTTCCTGACGTCAAAGCCGTCAGCCATCCCGATGACACCGGCAGCCTCGGCAGCTGGCGGCGTCGTTGACAGAGGCTACCCCAGCCCGACCAGACCCATCCTGCCCGACGCGCTGCTGTCGCCACAGAGGCCTCAACCTCATCAGCCGCCGCCGCCGCCGTCGCTGCCATCCTTGCCGAGAGATCTCCAGAATGGCAGAAGCAGCAACAGCAACAGTTCGGCTCCACCTGGCGTTGCCAGCAGCAACAGACTCGTCCGCGGCTCTCCTCCGCAGCGGGCGCATCACCCGCAGCAGCATCGCCGACTGCAGCGGTCGAGATCGCCGCCTGCTCGCCCGCCGCCGCAACCAACGCCGCCGCGGCCGCCATTGGCCGCTTCACCGGCCGAAAGCGACATCACCGACGACAATGACGAGGACGAGGATGAGCGCCTGAACGATGAGGAACACGGGACTCCGACTTCGTCGACGGGGAACGGATCAACAGCGGCAGCGGCGGCCGCGGCTGCTGCAGCTGCAATGGCCGCGGCGGCCCGAGACAGACGAAGCGACACGTGCGAGTACTGCGGCAAGATATTCAAGAACTGCTCCAATCTGACTGTCCATCGGCGCAGCCACACCGGCGAGAAGCCGTACAAGTGCCGGCTGTGCAACTACGCCTGCGCGCAGAGCAGCAAGCTCACCAGGCACATGAAGACGCACGGACGCGATGGCAAAGCCTCCTATGTGTGCAAATACTGCAACACTCCCTACACGGTGCCCAGCACCCTGGAGAAGCACATGCGCAAGTGCATGAAGGATCGCCACCTGCAGTCGCATCTGCAATCGGCAGCCGCAGCCGCAGCCGCCGCCGCAGCAGCCGCGGCGATGCGCCCGTCGTTGCCGTTGAACTCGCCGCACCATCGGCACCATCACCATCATCATCATCATCACCACCTGCTGCACCGCGGCGGATACGACGGCATGTCGAACACCTACCCGAAGCTGTCAGATCAAGCGCCAGCACGCGACGTTCACGAAGGAGACGACGAGTCTCGCTCGCCGACTGTTGACAGTCCGAAGCGGCAGGCGGAGGAGATTGACGCTTGATTGCCGAGCTGTCACACGAACTGCAATCACATTTGAGTATTAATTTTATGGAAAATATTCGAACTAGAATTCCTTTGCCCTCTGTTGTTTCCGCTTCTATTGTTTTTAGAAGCGGCTACTAAATAATTTTTTTAGCGTCAATTTATTGAACTGAGCAATGCGGCTGAATGGTGTTCATCCTCTGTCTATTCGGATTTTGTTTGCCTTTTTTAAACTAATTGTTGCCCCATTCGGTTAAAAAAGATCCCAATTTTTTAATAATAACGTAGCTGTTTTATTCCTAAGCCGTTTTCCCTACGCTTGTTGTAATTAATTATTAATGAGCTAATTGGCGCGGATTCAATGCCGCTCTGGTTTTTTTCCTTTTCGTCTGTCGGCCACGTTTCTTCTCTAATGCTTAATCAGAAATATAACTGGCGTATTGATTTCTCGTATTGTGATATGAATGCCCGATTGTCACTTGTACTTTCTAACCCCTTCTAGCAATTCGATTACTCGCACACAAAATCGCTTTGCATCCCCTCAAACTACACGTACTGATGCTGTTTGTGTCACTTAGTTATCAAACACAATAATGCACGCATATTCTACAAATATACTCGTCTAACAGGACTTTTGCAAGTGTCTCTACTGTACAAGATTATAACATAGTAAAAAATTCTACTGGTTTTCGTTGCTTCATGTCATCTTTATGATTTTGCTGCTTAAAATTTAATTTATCCGAGTGAGATCTGACCACTAGTTAAAGCTAATCAAAATGAACTTATTAAGCATAGATTGGGCAAGATAGACAGATAGATAGATAGATAGATAGATAGATAGATAGATAGATAGATAGATAGATAGATAGATAGATAGATAGATAGATAGATAGATAGATAGATAGATAGATAGATAGATAGATAGATAGATAGATAGATAGATAGATAGATAGATAGATAGATAGATAGATAGATAGATAGATAGATAGATAGATAGAATAGATAGATAGATAGATAGATAGATAGATAGATAGATAGATAGATAGATAGATAGATAGATAGATAGATAGATAGATAGATAGATAGATAGATAGATAGATAGATAGATAGATAGATAGATAGATAGATAGATAGATAGATAGATAGATAGATAGATAGATAGATAGATAGATAGATAGATAGATAGATAGATAGATAGATAGATAGATAGATAGATAGATAGATAGATAGATAGATAGATAGATAGATAGATAGATAGATAGATAGATAGATAGATAGATAGATAGATAGATAGATAGATAGATAGATAGATAGATAGATAGATAGATAGATAGATAGATAGATAGATAGATAGATAGATAGATAGATAGATAGATAGATAGATAGATAGATAGATAGATAGATAGATAGATAGATAGATAGATAGATAGATAGATAGATAGATAGATAGATAGATAGATAGATAGATAGATAGATAGATAGATAGATAGATAGATAGATAGATAGGTAGATAGATAGATAGATAGATAGATAGATAGATAGATAGATAGATAGATAGATAGATAGATAGATAGATAGATAGATAGATAGATAGATAGATAGATAGATAGATAGATAGATAGATAGATAGATAGATAGATAGATAGATAGATAGATAGATAGATAGATAGATAGATAGATAGATAGATAGATAGATAGATAGATAGATAGATAGATAGATAGATAGATAGATAGATAGATAGATAGATAGATAGATAGATAGATAGATAGATAGATAGATAGATAGATAGATAGATAGATAGATAGATAGATAGATAGATAGATAGATAGATAGATAGATAGATAGATAGATAGATAGATAGATAGATAGATAGATAGATAGATAGATAGATAGATAGATAGATAGATAGATAGATAGATAGATAGATAGATAGATAGATAGATAGATAGATAGATAGATAGATAGATAGATAGATAGATAGATAGATAGATAGATAGATAGATAGATAGATAGATAGATAGATAGATAGATAGATAGATAGATAGATAGATAGATAGATAGATAGATAGATAGATAGATAGATAGATAGATAGATAGATAGATAGATAGATAGATAGATAGATAGATAGATAGATAGATAGATAGATAGATAGATAGATAGATAGATAGATAGATAGATAGATAGATAGATAGATAGATAGATAGATAGATAGATAGATAGATAGATAGATAGATAGATAGATAGATAGATAGATAGATAGATAGATAGATAGATAGATAGATAGATAGATAGATAGATAGATAGATAGATAGATAGATAGATAGATAGATAGATAGATAGATAGATAGATAGATAGATAGATAGATAGATAGATAGATAGATAGATAGATAGATAGATAGATAGATAGATAGATAGATAGATAGATAGATAGATAGATAGATAGATAGATAGATAGATAGATAGATAGGTAGATAGATAGATAGATAGATAGATAGATAGATAGATAGATAGATACTCGTAGATAGATAGATAGATAGATAGATAGATAGATAGATAGATAGATAGATAGATAGATAGATAGATAGATAGATAGATAGATAGATAGATAGATAGATAGATAGATAGATAGATAGATAGATAGATAGATAGATAGATAGATAGATAGATAGATAGATAGATAGATAGATAGATAGATAGATAGATAGATAGATAGATAGATAGATAGATAGATAGATAGATAGATAGATAGATAGATAGATAGATAGATAGATAGATAGATAGATAGATAGATAGATAGATAGATAGATAGATAGATAGATAGATAGATAGATAGATAGATAGATAGATAGATAGATAGATAGATAGATAGATAGATAGATAGATAGATAGATAGATAGATAGATAGATAGATAGATAGATAGATAGATAGATAGATAGATAGATAGATAGATAGATAGATAGACAGATAGACAGACAGACGGACACAAGCAACAGGCGCCTGGCACCAGAGCTCTGAATAGCCAGTGCAAACGACTTGCAGGTTGGGTGGAAGGCCATCTCTAAAAATCGCTGGGGCGATCATTCGCGCACTTGGGGGGTGGTCCCCAGGCCCAGCCCAGCCTCTTCAGCTCCTGCATCAGCTACATGCAGGCACACAGACAGCTTGGTGAAAAGTCAATCAACCAGGGAGGCATCTGGGAGCCCGTCACACTTCAGCTAATGGTCGACCCCGCGAGAGTTGCCTTCAATTGAGAGGCTTCAACAGCCCTACAGTGCAGAGCATGGACACCCACTGACCGTGACCAGCCAGCCTTTCACAAAGCATCACCTCCCCCCCGCTGCAGTGCCACCACTTTTTCACACACTTCTCCCAGTTCTCCGCAGCAATCCTTCTTCAATTCCCACATTCTCATCTTCCCCACAGAGGCGCCCACTACCGAATAGGGCCTTGGCTTTTTTCCACTTTCGCTAGGTTGAATGACTTGAGACACTCCGCTGACAACTAACCCCCCACCTCCCCCGATCCACTTGCGCACTCAGTCAGCCGGGCCGTCCCTTTGTCATGTAGGGCGCGCGGCCTCGCCTCCCTGACACGACGCCTTCATACATCGCCAGGTCCTTTGTGCCCGCTGAAGCAGCTGCAGCGGCGGCAGCACGAGGAAGTCGCTACCGGCCCTCGTCGTTTCGGACGCGAAGCGGAACCCCTTCAAGCCTTTCAAGCTCCGCTGCTTGTTGCCCCGCCAACCAGGACCGGTTTGGAGAGACGGCTGCTCCTGGCGGCTCCGCAGCTCTTCGAGTTTCTGCTTTACTGTCTTTGAAGTGATGAAGCGTAGTAGCTTGTTTTTTGGTTAAGCTGGATCGCCAGAAGCAACAATAGGGGGAGAGAAAAGAGGAAGAATTTTGTCAATGACAGTTGAGCTATCGATTTCCCCCACTGTTAAAGTGAAAGTGAAATGTGAAAGTGCGGCCATGCAATGTGTAAATGGATATGGCACTGCGGCTTCCGAAATTATGGAAATTGTACTGTACTGTAGATTCTTACACAATTGAAATGACACTGCAGCTTCCTAAACTATGGTAATGGCACTGCAGCTTCCGACGCTATGGAAATGGCACTGCAGCTTCCGACGCTATGGAAATGGCACTGCAGCTTCCGATACTATGGAAATGGCACTGCAGCTTCCGACATTATGGAAATGGTACTGTAGATTCTTACACAATGGAAATGGCACTGCAGCTTCCGATACTATGGAAATGGCACTGCAGATTCCGACACAATGGAAATGGCAATGCAGCTTCCGACATTATAGAAATGGCACTGTAGCTTCCGACACTATGGAAATAGCACTGCAGCTTCCGACACTATGGAAATGGCACTGCAGCTTCCGATACTATGGAAATGGCACTGCAGCTTCCGATACTATGGAAATGGCACTGCGGCTTCCGACACTATGGAAATGGCACTGCAGCTTCCGACACTATGGAAATGGCACTGCAGCTTCCGACACTATGGAAATATCACTGCAGCTTCCGACATTATAGAAATGGCACTGTAGCTTCCGACACTATGGAAATAGCACTGCAGCTTCCTAAACTATGGAAATGGCACTGTAGCTTCCGACATTATGGAAATAACACTGCAGCTTCCGATACTATGGAAATGACACTGCAGCTTCCGATACTATGGAAATGGCACTGCAGCTTCCGAAACTATGGAAATGGCACTGCAGCTTCCGACACTATGGAAATGGCACTGCAGCTTCCGAAGCTACGGAAATATCACTGCAGTTTCCGACACTATGGAAATGGCACTGCAGCTTCCGACACTATGGAAATGACACTGCAGCTTCCGACACTATGGAAATGGCACTGCAGTTTCCGATACTATGGAAATATCACTGCAGCTTCCGACACTATGGAAATGACACTGCAGCTTCCGACACTATGGAAATGGCACTGCAGTTTCCGATACTATGGAAATGGCACTGCAGCTTCCGACACTATGGAAATGGCACTGCAGTTTCCGATACTATGGAAATATCACTGCAGCTTCCAACACTATGGAAATGACACTGCAGCTTCCGACACTATGGAAATGGCACTGCAGTTTCCGATACTATGGAAATATCACTGCAGCTTCCGACACTATGGAAATGACACTGCAGTTTCCGATACTATGGAAGTGGCACTGCAGCTTCCGACACTATGGAAATGGCACTGCAGCTTCCGATACTATGGAAATGGCACTGTAGATTACGAAACTATAAAAATGGTATCTAAAGAGCTAGGAATCTGACTCAGTTATCCCAAAAGTAAATTTCTTGATAATTTTTACAACACAATTGAATGGCCAAACCTGACAAGATTAACTACCCAAAATCACCCGAACTGTCACAAGCTGCAGCCCAGCTGCGCACAGGTGACTTCTGTCCCACAGCGGAACAACAAGAAGAGAGGCAGCCACGCAGCAAGATATTGACAGCGGAACCACGGACCCCTCCTGACCCGGGCAGAATTGAACAGGGGATTCAAAAAAGCTACCAGGGACAAGCGGCAGCACTAAGAGAAGGGGATCGCGTATAGACAATGAATGAGCAGAACTGACTGACAGGTTATATGCTCAAGTTGACACCGACACACACCAACTAGTTCACACCTATCGCACCTGTCCATCTATGGTGTGTGTTGAAAACATTTAGACCGGCCTGTCCATCTTTAAATTCTGGGAATTGTTGAAATTCCCACAATGGGAAACCAACGGCCACCAGCCGCTCTTCATATCTCCATGCCCGATCGGAGCGCGCTGCAGCAGTGTCGTTTGACTGACAGGCCGGCACGAGAAAGCGCGCCGGCATTGTTGCTAATTGGCCGTCTCGAAAGCTGACGGCGTGATTTTTTTCTTCGACCTAAAAAATCTTGATAAAGACACACCCCTAGTTGGTTTGTCGATCAAACTTCAGTGAAGTACTGGACAGGTGCTGAGAGTGACAGATAGGACAGAGATGGATGATGCCAATCTGAGAGGTCACCTCAGGGTGGAGTGGGCGACAGTCAGCATCAGTGAAAATGCGTCTGCCCATTCGCATTTCGCTCTCATTGAAATCCCCCCCCTCCAACGAACAAATTCGAGTCGAAAGCCTTGAATTCCTAATGCTGCTGCTGCTGCTGCTGCCGCCAGGTTGACCTCTCTTGAATTCCTTTTTCTTTCATCTTGGCCCAATCAGCCTCTGTCTATCTGTATATATTATTAATTGATTGGAGGCGAAGCACTTTATGTATTTATTAATTGACCCGATTTTACCAACACGATGGAATTTCTTTCTGGACACAAAGAGGTTAAGAATTGTCGATTGTTTAACAAGTAGGGTGCAGCCCCCACAAAATTAGTGATTTACAACCCGGGCCAGCTGACGCATCAAAAACACGGGATTCTATGAGTGAATGGATGCTGGGAATTGGGATTGGAATGCCGCCAATAAAACTTACTTACGAGTGCCTCTTTGTAACAAGATACGAATTCCAGCCCCGAATACAAATCAACTTAGATTAGCTACTGACTAGAGATTCCTGAGCACAATGGACGCAAGGAAACACTGAAATAAGAACGTTTCAGGTGAGAAATATAACGAGTAAATTATAAATAGAACCTTACGACATAAATGAAAACAAAAAGTGAAATGAAACTGAATAAACAACTAACAAACATCTGCTACTCCTAAAGAAAAAACTCTCGCTAAATGATTTCTAAGAAAAAAACAAACCTTTTCAAACAAAGAAAGGCTTTCACCGCGGTTTCACTCTGGGTGACGCTAATTAAGCGAGCGCGGTGATTTATATTCCTGTGCAAGCCTTAAATCTGACCCAATCATCCGTGACAAATGTAGCATTTGAGTAGCCGTTTGCTCTGTTGCGCTTCTAAGGATTTAGTTTGAGCAGATGCGACCGATTCACCGAGCGGCAGGGGGGCGGCTTCAGTGGGTGGGAGTCTGGCGCCTCGATTCACTCAGGCAGGAGGGGCCTCTTAAACTTAATTAGGAGTATCAGGAGAGAGGCCTCAAGGGAGCAGAGGGGAGGAGTTGGGACTGACGGACAAGGGGCAGGCGGGTCACGTTCAGGCTTTGAGATTGATAGGTTAGGTTTGCGCCGCCGAAGCCCCGAAGCACCCGTTATTACAAATACTCGCGCATGAATTCTTTAGCACCTGCAGCCGCTCGGCCCCCCGGCGAGTGGGGATCTACGAGTGAAAACGGCGTTCTAGGCTTGGGAAGAATAATTTTTTTGTTCTCAATACGCCCCTAATTAGACCCCGTGGCAGGGTATATAGCTCGCATAGCCAGCTCATCGCCTGCCAACTGTCCCTGCGGACTGCTTCTCGTTGGCAAACCGACAAGTGGGCTTTGATAATTCTACATGTAAATCCCACTGTCCGCCACCCCAAACTGATGGATTTATAACACTCAAATGCAGGCTAAGATCCCCCCCGAGAGGCGAAGGCGAAGCTTAGCAACACGAATAGGGCCTTGAAAACAATGACCGGATTACAGCTGATAGCCTTGCACGCGACAGTTTCAGACCATGCAGGGAGGAGGTGAAGGTAGGGAAGGGATTAACTCAGCGCAACTATATCAACCGTAGGCCGAACAGTCGAATGCAAGCACGGTTGAGAGGCGACGCGGCCGCAGAGCAGAGGCAGATGAGAGCGGCCTGGTGTAGGGTTGCCTCACCTCGCAGCGATAGATTGCGGGCTCGGCGCAGCTCAACAGGGCGTTGCTCTAAGCCTTGGGGAATAAAACCGGTCGGGGCGGCAAGCCTAGCAGAAAGAATTTTTCTAAATGAAAGTCGAGTCGAGTCTTCAGCTCAGCCTACACTCGAGGAGCTTCCAAATAACACTAGCTGACTTGCTTGGGGGATTGGGCGCCAAGGGGTGCGATTTTGCAGCATTTGCGTTATTCTTTGCTACAATATTAGCTTTGTATTATCTGGCAGCTAAGATCTACTTAACGAATTAGTGATGGATCTAACCTGCGTTGCCTAATCACCTACGAGTACGGCCTAAACTACCAGCCAATAATAGATCCGCCTACCTACTTATCGATCCAACTATAGGTATCTAACTACTTATCTACCTACCGATAGAGCTAACCTACTTATCTACCTACCGATAGAGCTAACCTACCTATCTACCTACCGATAGAGCTAGCCTACTTCTCTACCTACCGATAGAGCTACCTACTTATCTACCTACCAATAGAGCTAACCTACATATCTACCTACCGATAGAGCTACCTACTTATCTACCTACCGATAGAGCTACCTACTTATCTACCTACCAATAGAGCTACCTACTTATCTACCTACCAATAGAGCTACCTACTTATCTACCTACCAATAGAGCTACCTACTTATCTACCTACCGATAGAGCTACCTACTTATCTACCTACCAATAGAGCTACCTACTTATCTACCTACCAATAGAGCTACCTACTTATCTACCTACCAATAGAGCTAACCTACATATCTACCTACCGATAGAGCTACCTACTTATCTACCTACCGATAGAGCTTACCTACTTATCTACCTACCGATAGATCTAACTACTTATCTACCTACAGAGAGAGCTAGCCTACTTATCTACCTACCGATAGAGCTTACCTACTTATCTACCTACCGATAGATCTAACTACTTATCTACCTACAGAGAGAGCTAGCCTACTTATCTACCTACCGATAGAGCTACCTACCTATCTACCTACGGATAGAGCTACCTACATATCTACCTACCAATAGAGCTACCTACTTATCTACCTACCAATAGAGCTAACCTACATATCTACCTACCGATAGAGCTACCTACTTATCTACCTACCAATAGAGCTACCTACTTATCTACCTACCAATAGAGCTACCTACTTATCTACCTACCAATAGAGCTAACCTACATATCTACCTACCGATAGAGCTACCTACTTATCTACCTACCGATAGAGCTTACCTACTTATCTACCTACCGATAGATCTAACTACTTATCTACCTACAGAGAGAGCTAGCCTACTTATCTACCTACCGATAGAGCTTACCTACTTATCTACCTACCGATAGATCTAACTACTTATCTACCTACAGAGAGAGCTAGCCTACTTATCTACCTACCGATAGAGCTACCTACCTATCTACCTACGGATAGAGCTACCTACTTATCTACCTACCGATAGAGCTACCTACCTATCTACCTACGGATAGAGCTACCTACTTATCTACCTACCGATAGAGCTACCTACTTATCTACCTACCGATAGAGCTAACCTACTTATCTACCTACCGATAGAGCTACCTACTTATCTACCTACCGATAGAGCTACCTACCTATCTACCTACGGATAGAGCTACCTACTTATCTACCTACAGAGAGAGCTACCTACCTATCTACCTACGGATAGAGCTACCTACTTATCTACCTACAGAGAGAGCTACCTACTTATCTACCTACAGAGAGAGCTACCTACTTATCTACCTACAGAGAGAGCTACCTACTTATCTACCTACAGAGAGAGCTACCTACTTATCTACCTACAGAGAGAGCTACCTACTTATCTACCTACAGAGAGAGCTTACCTACTTATCTACTCATTTATCTAAATACCTATTTAACTACATATGATCATATGCAAACTTTCTATTATTATATAGCGACCACCAAAATGCACATTATAAGCAGTCATTCAATAACAAGGGTGGCTCGAACACAAACAACTTAAAACAGAAAATATTTGCTAGCTGAACCGGCTTCCCAATTGCCACCAAGTATTTTAAAAACAGTCGCAACAAACATAAATTTCCACTAGTAAAAAATATGAAACCCTACAGCCACCCACTCGAATACCAAGATCAAGCTCAGATACCAAGGAACATTTCGTACCCAGGCGCGACTCACAAATCTTAAACGCTTTTCTCCCACTTAAAAGAAAACGATATTTTTCTTCATATTTCAACGTATTTTCTGTTCCAACCCCGCGCCAAAGCACCTGCACCGGAGCCCGCAGCAAAGGCAGGCGGCTGTTCCTGTCCGGTCCCAAATATTCAGGCACCAAGTCGGCCTCCCTCAACTCGCGCGCACACAGCGACTCGCCGGTTCGACCCGAATACTGGACGAGCTTGTACTGTAGAGAATAACAGCACACACGCTTACACATGTGCAATGACAAGAACATGGGGCTTGGTACAAAATGACAGACAAATAGACAAGACAAAAAAACAGACAGACAGAGACAGACAGAAAGACAGACACACAGACAGATAGACAGACAGACATACAGACAGACAGACATACAGACAGACAGACAGACATATAGACAGACACACAGACAGACAGACAGACAGACAGACAGACAGACAGACAGACAGACAGACGGACAGACATACAGACAGACGGACAGACATACAGACAGACAGACAGACATACAGACAGACGGACAGACATACAGACAGACAGACAGACATACAGACAGACGGACAGACATACAGACAGACACACAGACAGACACACAGACAGACAGACACACAGACATACAGACAGACGGACAGACATACAGACAGACGGACAGGCAGACATACAGAACAAAAGACAGACATACAGACAGACAGACAGACAGACAGACAGACGGACAGACATACAGACAGACAGACAGACATACAGACAGACGGACAGACATACAGACAGACAGACAGACATACAGACAGACGGACAGACATACAGACAGACACACAGACAGACAGACACACAGACATACAGACAGACGGACAGACATACAGACAGACGGACAGGCAGACATACAGAACAAAAGACAGACATACAGACAGACAGACAGACATACAGACAGACGGACAGACATACAGACAGACAGACAGACATACAGACAGACGGACAGACATACAGACAGACACACAGACAGACAGACACACAGACATACAGACAGACGGACAGACATACAGACAGACGGACAGGCAGACATACAGAACAAAAGACAGACATACAGACAGAGACAGAACAAGACAGACATGCAGACATACAGACAGACAGACAGACGGACAGACAGACAGAAGGACAGTAGCTAAAAGAGGCAAATAAATAAAGTAAAAAATCTGCCAAAGGAAGAATTTACGGCCCAAGACGCGGGTCAAGCATTAGAACGGCAAACTTATCCGCAGAGCGCAGTATTAGCATTATATTTACACGGACTTATGGAGCCTAGGAGCAAGAAAAATAGAAATTCACAAACAACCAATAGCTACAAGTTAATTAATTGACGCACTGACTGATTAACTATACTATAGCAACAAAAAGTCCAGTTAAAGAACCGAGTCCGCGATAACTAAAAATAAACTACACGCAGCAGCATGGCTAAACCTGTGATAATGCAGTCGAAGTGGCTGATTTCTCATGCCACCAGTTAGTCAGTAATCAACTAGCTTTGGCACCTTGGCTGGCCCAGCGGATTTGCCGGAGTCCCGGTCCCGTTCACAATCCCGTTCACGGTCACGATCACGATCCCGTTCACGGTCACGATCCCGATCACGGTCTCGATCCCGATCACGGTCTCGATCCCGGTCACGATCACGGTCACGATCACGGTCACGGTCCCGATCACGGTCACGATCACGGTCACGATCACGATCACGGTCACGATCACGGTCACGATCACGGTCACGATCACGGTCACGACCACGATCCCGTTCACGTTCACGATCCCGGTCCCGATCGCGACTGCGACTCCGCTGTTTTCGCCGTCGACTCTTGTTGTCAGATGACGACGACGAAGAGCTCCCAGAATCGTCCTTGTCACCGTCGCGAGCCGGCTTCCCCTGCAATTTCTGCTCCTCCTGCTCTCTCAGCTGCTGCTGCAGTCGGCGACGCCGAAATTCTTCGGTTTGTCGGCGAATCTCCCGATCCCGCCTGGTCTGCTCCTCGCGGGCTCGCCGCTGCTTGGCGTGCTCGGCGAGTTTGTCGGCGCGGTCTGCGAATGCGAGGGCGTTGAAGGGACGCTTAAGGGACCTGAAGCTCATGGTAAGGGTTCTGAGTGAAGGGGCCTGAAGCTCATGGGAAGGGTTCTGAGTGAAGGGGCCTGAAGCTCATGGGAAGGGTTCTGAGTGAAGGGGCCTGAAGCTCATGGGAAGGGTTCTGAGTGAAGGGGCCTGAAGCTCATGGGAAGGGTTCTGAGTGAAGGGGCCTGAAGCTCATGGGAAGGGTTCTGAGTGAAGGGGCCTGAAGCTCACGAAAAGGGTTCTGAGTGAAGGGGCCTGAAGCTCATGGGAAGGGTTCTGAGTGAAGGGGCCTGAAGCTCATGGGAAGGGTTCTGAGTGAAGGGGCCTGAAGCTCATGGGAAGGGTTCTGAGTGAAGGGGCCTAACCTCACGAAAAGGGTTCTGAGTGAAGGGGCCTGAAGCTCATGGGAAGGGTTCTGAGTGAAGGGGCCTAACCTCACGAAAAGGGTTCTGAGTGAAGGGGCCTGAAGCTCATGGGAAGGGTTCTGAGTGAAGGGGCCTGAAGCTCATGGGAAGGGTTCTGAGTGAAGGGGCCTGAAGCTCATGGGAAGGGTTCTGAGTGAAGGGACCTGAACCTCACGAAAAGGCTTCTGAGTGAAGGGGCCTGAAGCTCATAGGAAGGGTGCTGAATGAAGGGACCTTAAGTTCAGAGATTTGTTTCAATGAAGCACATGGCAGCGAAAGTTAAGATAAAATAAGAACTAATGATAGTAAGAGCTAACTAAAGCAGGCAGTTAATCAAAAGCAAACTTTAGAAAAGTTTTCTGAGGTAAAATAATAAGCCGAAATCACGCAGAAAACTCAATCACCGCTTCGATAATTAATAATAGATTAGATTGGTCGGCGGTAAAGCAGGGTAAAGCATAAAATACACGGGCCCGATCTCGAGTTTTGAAAAAAAACGGGGACGATTTTGGTCGGCTGTTTCAGCGGGAAATATTTTTTCACGTAGGGATCGGGAAAATTAAAGATATAATAGAAAGTGAATTGAGGAACAAAGGAGAAAGGGGAGATGAAAGAAAGAGGCCGGCTGCAATTTAGCAGCCAAAATCCCGCCTCCCAAAATGGCCCGACAAGATAATGCTAAGCATTGAAAAATTGGGAAAAAGGTAGACGGCGCTTTTAAAGACTTAATCCGGAGCATGATTGGACACCTCATCATCCATCTTTTGCTGCTACGGCTAGTTAATCCCAGGCCGAACTCCCGAGACCCCGAGCCATTTCAGTAGCGATAGGGGAGATCCAGTTGCAGATTGAGAACGCATTAAGCCAGATACGAAAAAACACTCACAGGTTTTCGAGATGGCCACGCTTAGCCGCTGCTGCAGCAGCTGCTGAGGCGTCAATAGGCGGCTCGCTCCTGCTGCCGGCGCTTTTCCCGAGGCTGCGCCAGCACCAGCCGGTGCCTGGGCAAAATGGGAAAAATCGATTTGATAACTGAAATCTCTTAACGGAATGAAAACAGTACGATATTGCGCCATTGGAACAAAATACTTTGTCGCCTGTCTGTCTCTGTACTCGTATCTGTGTTTGTGTTTGTCTGTCTGCCTCTATCTGTCTTGGTGTCTGTCTGCCTCTATCTGTCTTGGTGTCTGTCTGCCTCTATCTGTCTTGGTGTCTGTCTGCCTCTATCTGTCTTGGTGTCTGTCTGCCTCTATCTGTCTTGGTGTCTGTCTGCCTCTATCTGTCTTGGTGTCTGTCTGCCTCTATCTGTCTTGGTGTCTGTCTGCCTCTATCTGTCTTGGTGTCTGTCTGCCTCTATCTGTCTTGGTGTCTGTCTGCCTCTATCTGTCTTGGTGTCTGTCTGCCTCTATCTGTCTTGGTGTCTGTCTGCCTCTATCTGTCTTGGTGTCTGTCTGCCTCTATCTGTCTTGGTGTCTGTCTGCCTCTATCTGTCTTGGTGTCTGTCTGCCTCTATCTGTCTTAGCGTCTGTCTGCCTCTATCTGTCTTGGTGTCTGTCTGCCTCTATCTGTCTTAGCGTCTGTCTGCCTCTATCTGTCTTAGCGTCTGTCTGCCTCTATCTGTCTTAGCGTCTGTCTGCCTCTATCTGTCTTAGCGTCTGTCTGCGTCTATCTGTCTTGGTGTCTGTCTGCCTCTATCTGTCTTGGTGTCTGTCTGCCTCTATCTGTCTTAGCGTCTGTCTGCCTCTATCTGTCTTGGTGTCTGTCTGCCTCTATCTGTCTTGGCGTCTGTCTGCCTCTATCTGTCTTAGCGTCTGTCTGCCTCTATCTGTCTTAGCGTCTGTCTGCGTCTATCTGTCTTGGTGTCTGTCTGCCTCTATCTGTCTTGGTGTCTGTCTGCCTCTATCTGTCTTAGCGTCTGTCTGCCTCTATCTGTCTTAGCGTCTGTCTGCGTCTATCTGTCTTGGTGTCTGTCTGCCTCTATCTGTCTTGGTGTCTGTCTGCCTCTATCTGTCTTAGCGTCTGTCTGCCTCTATCTGTCTTGGTGTCTGTCTGCCTCTATCTGTCTTGGTGTCTGTCTGTCCGTACTGTCTGTCTGTCTGTCTGTCTGTCTGTCTGTCTGTCCGTACTGTCTGTCTGTCTGTCTGCATCGGTCTTCATGTCTGTCTGTATCTGTCAGTCTATATCTGTACTATTGTCTACTTTTATCACACAGTATTGAACAATCTCTTTATCAGAAAGTTTCAAATAAGCAGAAAATTATATAATGCGCTACATGTCGGCAGTCCCATTTAACCCGTTCCAACCATGGCTGCGGCTATAACAGTGGGTCGGACTATTTTGCAGTCCCAACAGCCGCGCCGTGTCAACACAAAAAGAGACCAAAAAGGTTTGCAAAAAACGGGGTATAAACTTGAACTGTTCGGCCGCAATAACACCCAGACGGAGAGGAGAGCGAGAGAAAGCTAGAAGGTCCAGTTTGTTTGATACTCCCCCCTATTTTCTTGCTTCCTCTCGAATCTCGAGTCGGAAAATTGGGTCATTCCAGATCGATCTGACGAGCCACCAAGCCCGCAGTGGCCTTGCCAGTATGTCCTTATTAAATATACGCTGAACATATATGCATATAGAGAATATTCAACTACATTAATATTGTGCATAAATTACAAATTTTACATAAACAAAATTAACAGGGCAAAATTTGTTTACCTTCAGTCCGGCGCTTAAACTCCGGTCAAGAGGATTGGACCTGAAAGTGTGAATTGTAAAGTGGCAATAAATCATATTATTCGGCACGATTTGTCTAGCTGGAGTTGCTTTCAGCATCTTGGAGGTTGCTGCTGCTGCTGTCATCACTTCATACAGTGCTTTGATTTTAGTTAACAATAGGCCATTTATATACTGCAATGGGTCTTTCCCGTGACCCATATTATTACTAAGCGTATTCATCAATTCCAATGACATGCCAGGTCATGATCCCCTTGACTCCAAAATCGTAAGGCGGTCATGATCCCTTTTGACTACTACTACTCGTAAATGCCAAATAGTTTTGATTCTTATGACCCATAGATCCCTATGGACTATGATCCTTATGACGTACCCATAGATCCCAAAGGACCATGATCCTTATGATGACCCATAGATCCCTATGGACCATGATCGTTATGACCCATAGATCCCAATAGACCATGATCCTTATGATGACCCATAGATCCCAATGAACCATGATCCTTATGACCCATAGATCCCAATTGACCATGATCCTTATGATGACCCATAGATCCCAATGAACCATGATCCTTATGACCCATAGATCCCAATGAACCATGATCCTTATGACCCATAGATCCCAATGAACCATGATCCTTATGACCCATAGATCCCAATTGACCATGATCCTTATGATGACCCATAGATCCCCATGAACCATGATCATTATGACCCATAGATCCCAATGAACCATGATCCTTATGATGACCCATAGATCCCAATGAACCATGATCCTTATGACCCATAGATCCCAATGAACCATGATCCTTATGATGACCCATAGATCCCCATGAACCATGATCCTTATGATGACCCATAGATCCCAATGAACCATGATCCTTATGACCCATAGATCCCAATGAACCATGATCCTTATGACCCATAGATCCCAATTGACCATGATCCTTATGATGACCCATAGATCCCCATGAACCATGATCCTTATGACCCATAGATCCCCATGAACCATGATCCTTATGATGACCCATAGATCCCAATGAACCATGATCCTTATGACCCATAGATCCCAATTGACCATGATCCTTATGATGACCCATAGATCCCAATGAACCATGATCCTTATGACCCATTGATCCCAATTGACCATGATCCTTATGATGACCCATAGATCCCCATGGACCACGATCCTTATGACCCATAGATCCCAATTGACCATGATCCTTATGATGACCCATAGATCCCAATGAACCATGATCCTTATGACCCATAGATCCCAATTGACCATGATCCTTATGATGACCCATAGATCCCAATGAACCATGATCCTTATGACCCATAGATCCCAATGAACCATGATCCTTATGACCCATAGATCCCAATGAACCATGATCCTTATGACCCATAGATCCCAATTGACCATGATCCTTATGACCCATAGATCCCAATGAACCATGATCCTTATGACCCATAGATCCCAATGAACCATGATCCTTATGACCCATAGATCCCAATTGACCATGATCCTTATGACCCATAGATCCCAATGAACCATGATCCTTATGACCCATAGATCCCAATGAACCATGATCCTTATGACCCATAGATCCCAATTGACCATGATCCTTATGATGACCCATAGATCCCAATGAACCATGATCCTTATGACCCATAGATCCCAATTGACCATGATCCTTATGATGACCCATAGATCCCAATGAACCATGATCCTTATGACCCATAGATCCCAATTGACCATGATCCTTATGATGACCCATAGATCCCCATGGACCACGATCCTTATGACCCATAGATCCCAATTGACCATGATCCTTATGATGACCCATAGATCCCAATGAACCATGATCCTTATGACCCATAGATCCCAATTGACCATGATCCTTATGACCCATAGATCCCAATTGACCATGATCCTTATGATGACCCATAGATCCCAATGAACCATGATCCTTATGACCCATAGATCCCAATTGACCATGATCCTTATGATGACCCATAGATCCCCATGGACCACGATCGTTATGAACCATAGATCCCTATGGACTAAGATCCTTATGACCCATAGATCTCAATGATCTAATCGATCTTTATGACCCATTGATCCTAATGGACCATGATCCTTATGACCTATTGATCCCAATCGTTAATAATCCAGATAACACAAAAAATCCTAACTGCCATGCTCTCCATGATCAAGAAACACTTTTAACGAATCCATAATCTCAATATTACAAATAAAGCACTAACTAAGCCCCGCTAATAAAGCAAACAAAATTTGACAAACTAAGAATCAGGCACTCACACTCTCACCCACTAGCTAAAAGAAGATTTATTATTGCAGCAGCAAGAATTTCATCGCATAGGTATCAAATGGCTTGGGGTTTTAATTGTAGCCAAAACCAAGCAAGCCGTCAAGGTCCAGGAGCGAACAAAGCACGGGGCCCGAATAATATATGGCAATCAACAGGTTATCAGATTTCCCCGAGTGGACACACACAACTTCTCAGCCCCCCTTCCGAGGCTAAAAAGCATGGGACCCGAACGAATAGAAAAAATTCTCACACAAACGAACAAAAGGCGAAACGTCAATCAGGCTAGGGGGAAGGGGGGTTTGGGTAGGGCGAGTTTTAGCGACAGGAACACGAGGAAAAAGCTTTGATTTGAAAAAAGACAACTTTTTAAGGCTGTGGACCCTAAAGTTTCAGTCTCATGGTAGGTCTTGACAATAAAGAGAAGCTTTTGACACTGGTACCACTGCTGAAGCTGACACAGTTTTAAAAGCTACTGACAACAGTTGTCAAAGCTACTGACACAGTTGTGAAAGCTACTGACACAGTTTTAAAAGCTACTGAGACAGTTGTGAAAGCTACTGACACAGTTGTTAAAGCTACTGATATAGTTGTGAAAGCTACTGACACAGTTGTGAAAGCTACTGACACAATTATCAAAGCTGCTGACACAGTTGTCAAAGCTGCTGACACAGTTGTCAAAGCTGCTGACACAGTTGTCAAAGCTGCTGACACAGTTGTCAATGCTACTGACACAGTTGTCAATGCTACTGACACAGTTATCAAAGCTACTGACACAGTTGTGAAAGCTACTGACACAATTTTGAAAGCTACTGACACCGTTTTGAAAGCTACTGACAGTTTTGAAAGCTACTGACACAGTTTTGAAAGCTACGACACAACTTTGAAAGCTACTGACACAGTTTTGAAAGCTACTGACACAGTTGTCAAAGCTACAACACAGTTTTAAAAGCTACTGACACAGTTGTCAAAGCTACTGACACAGTTATGAAAGCTACTGACAGTTTTTAGAGAATCATCAATTTATAAAGCATCGGATGGTTAAAAGGCATTGAGAATTGCAATTTTAAGGACTGTTATACCTCAAAATGTTATAAAAAGTTATCAATAGAGGAAAAAAATCGGCAGCCCAAAATGGAGAAAAGAAATTTGCTATGCTCAGTCAATCAGCTCAGGAGTCAGGACAGAGCAGGACACAGGATACTGGTGAAGCAGCCGTCAGGAACAAACTTGACAAAAATGGGAAGGAACAAACCAAGGAAGGAAGTTGAAAGAGTGAGTGAGTGAGTGAGACAGAGAGAAAGAGAGAACAAAAAGATGGCAGGCAGAGACGGACCAGCAAAACAGACGGACAAAGCGGCTAGGACAACAAGAAGAAGAAATAATGGCCAATGAGCATGGACAGAACTTTCTGCCGTCACTAGAGCACTAGAGACAGAGAGAGAGAGAGAGAGTAGCTGGCTGCTTGCTGAGAGCGGGCACCTTCTCTACATCCTGAATCGCTACCACCAGCACCGCACGCACACAGAGGAGATCAGCATCATCCGTGTGTTAAGCAAGCAAAAAGAAAGACGGCGAAACAGTTTTAAGAAAAATTGAACAAGACGAAGAAGAAGAAAGTTACTCACTCCAGAGATCGCAGACGGGGGCCGGACAACTGTTAACTGGGCAAACACAACAGCTAGCTAGTAAGAGAAAACGGGATGTAGGAAGAGGTAAAGCGGGTTCAAGGGGAGAATTGTAAAGAAAGACAGAAAGAAAGAAAGGTAAGAATAGGGACAGTAAGGGGGCGGCCAGGCGGGCAGGCAGGCGGTGGCCGCACGCGTGACCAGAGCAAACAGCAGCAGCAGCAGCAGAAATAGGCGGAGAGGGACGGCTGAAGGCTGGATAATGGCGGCCCCTGGTAGTCCCGTTTTGTGGCTTTAGCTAATCCCGTATAAGAAAGCAGCAGGCAGCAGGTAGCTAGCAGCTCTTTAGTCTATAAGACGCGCGCGGACTATCAAATACAGCTGGATATTTGAAACTCACAATAGTCGCATGCGGACATATAAAATGCTTCATACACAGGGCGGGATTAACGGGGACACGTAGGACAGACGGAGAGCCAGCGAGTGAGTCGATGGGGAAATGGAGAAGCTGATGAGGATGAAAAAAAATGGATGAGGGGTCAGAGGCGGAGCCCAGAAGCTGTCAGGCACTCAGGCTCCGTTTCTCTCTGTCTGTCTCTCTCTTTGGATGATTGCAAATGGGGGCGCGAAATTCGCGGACACACAAAAAAGAGAGTTAGAAACGGGATTTAAGTTACAATGGTCGCGCCTACAAAGCTTGCAGCTTAATGGCTATGAAAGATCTAGGAAAGAAACAGGACACTGGGAGTGTGCGTGGCAGCAAAGTGATGCTAGTCCACTATCTATATCTTTGCGGCGCTTCCTTAATCTGGGAGATCAGCTGCTCAGAATGCCGAGAGTCAAACTCCCCGAATCTATACACCAGATCCCGAATTGTAGCTACATCCCAGATCCCGAATTGTATCTAAATCCCAGATCCTAAATTTTAGCTACATCGCAGATCCCGAATTATAGCTATATCCCAGATCCCGAATTGTAGCTACATCCCAGATCCCGAATTATAGCTACATCCCAGATCCCGAATTGTAGCTACATCTCGGATCCCGAATTGTAGCTACATCCCAGATCCCAAATGTATCTACATCCCAGATCCCAAATTTTAGCTACATCCCAGATCCCGAATTATAGCTATATCCCAGATCCCGAATTATAGCTACATCCCAGATCCCGAATTGTAGCTACATCTCGGATCCCGAATTGTAGCTACATCCCAGATCCCGAATCGTAGGTACATCCCAGATCCCGAATTGTTTCTTGAATTCTAGATCCCGAATTAGAGCCACTTTCCAGATTCCCGATCCTAAATTAATCTAGATAATAGATTTAAGAAACACAACTAAGACAGCGAAGATCTCAAAAGCGAAGCTTAATCGCCCTAATAATCCTACATACATTAGATTTCAGACAAAAATTCCAAAATAACTTTGGTCAATAAAAATATCCCAAAAAAAGTTGAAATTCAACAAGAAATCATTCCACCACTGGGAAGAAAGAATTGGGAAAGTTTGCAAAGCAGCAAAATTCTACATAAGCGACTCACTATCTGTTTTTATTTTTCATTAAAAATGTTGCTTGCAGCCCGCTTTCAATTGAGAATAACTCTCCTTGAGCAAGAATTTGGATACAACTTCGAACCGGTAAGGCTCTAACAGGGGGTCTTTTTCCTTCTTTTTATACATATTCAACAAACGTTCCTTAGGAAGGAAGGATTTTGTAAAAATATACACATTAGAAATGCGCTCGTAGATACAGTTCGGAATATTTTTTAACCCGAAAATCCTCCCCACTAACTAGGAATACCAATTGAGCATTCTGGGATCCAAAAAACACATTAAAAAATACTAGATATTAGATCCCGAATACTAGATCTCAGATCCCGAATACCAGATCTCAGATCCCGAATACTAAGTCTCAGATCCCGAATACTAAATCTCAGATCCCGAATACTAGATCTCAGATCCCGAATACTAGATGTCAGATCGGGAATACTAGATCCCAGATCGCGAATACTAGATGTCAGATCCCGAATACTAGATCCCAGATCCCGAATACTAGATCTTAGATCCCAAATACTAGATCTCAGATCCTGAATACTAGATCTCAGATCCCGAATACCAGATCTCAGATCCCGAATACCAGATCTCAGATCCCGAATACCAGATCTCAGATCCCGAATACTAGATCTCAGATCCCGAATACTAGATCTCAGATCCCGAATACTAGATCTCAGATGCCGAATACCAGATCTCAGATCCCGAATACCAGATCTCAGATCCCGAATACCAGATCTCAGATCCCGAATACTAGATCTCAGATCCAGATGGTCCAGATCTTAGATCCCGAATACTAGATCTCAGATATGATAATTTCTTTGAGATAAAACGTAAACTTTAAGCAAACAACTTGATTTTATTTAATAAAGCGCAAACTGCTCATTGCAATAATTGCTGCGGACAAGGAAAGTCCAACCAACGCAGATTATTGGGCTGCGAAAGGATGCTGCAGCAAAAAGAAAACTATGACAAAATAAAAAGAGAGAACAGAACCTGCCCACTGGGCTAAGCGGACGTAAAAAAAAACTGCTAGCAGACTAAAGCTGCCAAGCCTCAGGGCCAGGCCGGAAGACGGGCCCGGGAGTGGGGCGGTCCGTCCAGCAGAGCCTGGCTGGCAAGTCCGCGGACGCGGCGGCAGCGGCGGCGGCGGCGGAGGGAGCTGTCGACGGTAGCGACTACAATAAGCGGGACAGACACAGGCAGGGGGGAGAGGCGGCACACACACATAGACAATGGCCCGGTCACGGTCCACCGTGGCGGCGGTGAAAGGAAGTTAAAGGGTCAAGCAAAAGCAGCAGTCAGCAGAAGCCAGAAAGTCCCCTTTCCTACTTAAAGCAAAGGCTTTTATTAAAGCAGGACCGCATGCAAAAAAACGTAGAAAAGAAATAGAAAGAGAAGCGATTGAGAGGGGGGGCATAGAAGCGAAGATTTTTTCCTAGCTACCAAAATTTTTTGAAAAGAGAGCGCCCAGATCGCGGCGGAGAGGGGGTGGGTGGGCAATGGACCGACTGGACACACGGCGCATAAATCCGCACCCTGTGGCCTGTCTTCTAAAGCTAGGCCTAGCTCTCTATTTTTTTCTGGCGGCGGCGGAGCTGACGGGGGGACGCGGGAGTGGGGGTTGAGGGGGCTACAAAAAAAGAGGGAGAAAAGAAAAGAAAAGAATTATTGAGTGCCCAGCTGCCCAGCCCACCTAGCCAGCTAGGGGTCTCACTCAATGAACAGCCGCATGCAGCAGGAGCTCAAAGACCAACTTACTTGCTTGAAGGTCCGCGCGCCGCCAACACTGGCGCAACTGAAGCAAGTCAAATTGGCAACAACACTAGGACAGACCTATTCACTGATTCCTTATACAAAAAAAAACTTGCAATCCGTAACGCACAAGGGCCGGGTTGCTTTATTATAGTGGCCTGATCAGTGCTTTTAATGCGGTTAAACCCGTCAAAGCATTAGCATTGACATTCAAGTAATTGGCATTTTGTTAAGCCAGGCACAATGAAAAGTCAAATAGACAGTGCCGGACTTAGTTTAAGGATGGACTGTGCCTGATTGTCGACCTATCTCGGAGTCTGTCTCGGACTTCTGTCTGTCTATCTTTATAACTGTCTCAGATTCCTGTGTCTTTGGTTTTCCTATCTCTCGCAGGGTTCGTCTATCTGTCTCAGGGTCTGTCTATCTGTCTTAGGGTCTGTCTGTCTCGGAGTCTGTCTATCTGTCTAAGGGTCTGTCTATCTGTCTCAGGGTCTGTCTATCTGTCTCAGGGTCTGTCTATCTGTCCCAGGGTCTGTCTATCTGTCTCAGAGTCTGTCTATCTGTCCCAGGGTCTGTCTATATGTCTCAGGGTCAGCCTAGTCCAACTGTCCTTCTGGCTCAGCGCAAATATCTGCCTGCTCCTCACCTGTCGGAACTGCTAGTCGATGTGTCGGTGTCTCCGCCATTTCGTCCGCCGCGACGACCTCCGACAGGCCCGCTGCCGCTTTTGTCGTCGCTATCGCTGCCGCTGCCACTGTCGCTCTCGCTACTTTTCTCCTCGAGTTCGCGTCGATAATAGCGCTTGGGCTGAGCCGGCGGCTGCACCGACTCTGGCCGGTCATCGACATTCTCCTGCTTCGTCTGCTGCTGCACAGGCGGCAGCTGGGTGAACGTATTGCAAAAATCTGCTTTCAAATAGCCGCTAGTAGAAGCCGAAGTCTTTGCCCCACCAGCGACTGTTTTTGAAGCTTGACGTCGATTTCGACTTCTACTGCGACTGCGACTCCGACTTCGATGACGTCGGGGACTGCGTCGACGATGCCGACCCCGACGTCGCCGATCGTCGGACGAATACGAGCCGCTGCGACTCGACGAAGCTGACGAAGATGAGGACGACGACGACGAACGACGCCGACTGCTGCTGCGGCGACGGTTGCGTCGGTTGTGCCGGCCTTCGTCGACGGCCGCCGATTTCGTCGATTTTGACTGCGACGTCGTCTTTGTGGCGGCCGTGGCGGCGGCAGATGCGGCAAGAAGCCTGGGCGGCAGCTGCGGCCCGTGCTGCACCGGGATGTCAATCTGCACCGCGGCGGCGCCGGCTGAAGCCTGCGACGGCTTGGCCAAATTCTTCGACGAATGCTTGCTGCCGCCGGCCTCCGCATTGTCGCTGTTGTCGTCGGCGTTGTTCTCCGGTCCGGACGAGTCAGACGACTTGCCTGGCGACAGCTGCGGCAGGGAGCTGTGGGAAGTACGAGGGGGGGGGATGAAGGTTGCGGATGGAGTTGATGAAGCCGACTCAAATCACAATACAATAAGCACTCATGCCACTCACTACATGCGGCGTTGGGCCGTGTGAACATCATCGATTTCGAATCTGAAATGGCCAAAACAAATCAGAAACAACAATTTGGGGATTTGCATATCAGAGAACTTTGATATTATTGGAGATATGGGAAAAATCTAAATTATAGGATTATAAATTTTTGGGAGAATTCTGAAATTTAAGGACAATAGAAATGAGGTGTGACAAAATTGAAGCATCAAAAAGTTAAGAAATGCTGAAGAGTTCAGTGATTATGAAATTTAGTGACGGCAAAAGCAGAAAAAGCTGTTGATCTTATAAAAATCTATTAGCAAGTTTAGGATAATTAATTAAGTTAGAAACAACCAAACAAACCAAAAATCCATACTTTCATATCTAGTTTTTTGCTCCTAGCCTTTCAACGTGTCTGTGTGTGCATGTATATCAATATCCCTCTTTAGAAGTGTCCGTAATCCAGGGTCAATCTACAGAGAAGTGGGAGAGAAAAATCTGTAGCCACCCCCCTCCCCTCCCCGAGCCCGATCTCGTCGAGTCGCAAGTGAAACGCCTCGCGCGTGTCCGAGCTTTGGGCCACCCCTGCCCCCCGCTAACCCCCCGGTTCCAGAAGCAGGTTCAAAAGACAGTCTTCAGAGAGTCTCTCCGGCCTTCATTATAAATATAAAAATATAAAAATATATAAATATTTCTGGATTATTTTTATACCCGCCAGCGGCCCCCGAGGTCCAGTTCCTGGCCAAGCTCGTGGTCGGTAAAACCAATTCAAAGAAGAAAAAAATTTTAAATGCCCCCCATCGGCCCAAAAACTAGCCAGGCCTCAGACTTTGATAGTTATAGGGTGAGCCAAATTGGTACTAGCAGCGCTAGCCTCACCTGTACTTTATGATTTTTAGTTACACTTAACCTTAGTAGCAATCAATTCGAGTAGTAAGCGATACCCACTCAGGTGAGTAAGCGATACCCATTCAGTGAGTAAGCGATACCCACTCAGGTGAGTAAGCGATACCTATTCAGTGAGTAAGCGATACCTATTCAGTGAGTAAGCGATACCCATTCAGTGAGTAAGCGATACCCAGTCAGTGAGTAAGCGATACCCATTCTGTGAGTAAGCGATACCCATTCAGTGAGTAAGCGATACCCATTCAGTGAGTAAGCGATACCCATTCAGTGAGTAAGCGATACCCAGTCAGTGAGTAAGCGATACCCATTCTGTGAGTAAGCGATACCCATTCTGTGAGTAAGCGATACCCATTCTGTGAGTAAGCGATACCCACTCAGGTGAGTAAGCGATACCTATTCAGTGAGTAAGCGATACCCAGTCAGTGAGTAAGCGATACCGATTCAGTGAGTAAGCGATACCCATTCAGTGAGTAAGCGATACCCACTCAGGTGAGTAAGCGATACCTATTCAGTGAGTAAGCGATACCCAGTCAGTGAGTAAGCGATACCCATTCAGTGAGTAAGCGATACCCATTCAGTGAGTAAGCGATACCTATTCAGTGAGTAAGCGATAACCAGTCAGTGAGTAACCGACAAACTTAACTAAAACTCCCTATTTATCCTCAATGGCAGTTAAATACGATATCAGAAAATGCAATGTAAACTAGGATTTTCATTCTAAAGAAATCTGGATGAAAAAAATTCGCAAAAAACAAGTGATTATCTGAACCAAATCCGGTCAAAGACATCCCAAGCTGCCTAGCTAGCGCCAGCTATCATGCGCAAATTTTAACTCATTAATTATCCTCATTTTTCAAAGAAACCGAAGCAAGATCACGATTTCAAGAAAGGAATAACAAATAAAGGAATCGGCTTTTTTAGTTGCAGACATTCCATGCTCAGAAAAATCCCGAGAAACACCAGACGCTAACTAACCACGAACGATGCTCAAGAAGTCACACGCTGCTGCGGCTGCTGCGGCTGCTGCTACAACACCGGACCAGCATGACCTCCCACCCCCCGAGGTTGAAGATCCCATCGCAGAAAAAAAGAAGATCCAGAAAGAGGGATCGTAGGAGAGAAAAAAGTTTTGATGGGAGAGCGAAAAAACCAACGTTGAAAGCAGCAGGAAGACTTTTATATTTTAAGGAAAGTTTTTTTCACTCATTGCACAGAGAAGCAGCATCAGCAGCAGAAGCAGCAAGATAGAGATCCGCAAATTTGGGGAGTCAATTGGGTAAGATGGTGACACGTTGAGGGGCCAGCAGGAAACGGACAGGAAGGACTGATTTTATTAAGGCAGAGAAAACTAGGTAAGGGGATAAAAATTCCCTATTCAAATTGATGGGACAATTGACAGATGGGGAACCTCCGTTAATACGTTAATAAAATCCGCTAATCCGCTAAAAACTCGTTACTAAGGGGCGCTAAAATCGTTTACTAATGAATTCTAGCACCATTCTCAGGTTGGATTAAAAAAATGATTCAAAATTGCCAAAACTAAAACCGAGCCAGTACACCATTCGGTAAAATCTTACCTCAACGGTCGCAGTTGACTTCTCTGTTTCAATCGTTGCTCCTTGAATATCCGTCTTTCTCGCCGAGATTTCTTACCCTGAAAATGGAAAAAAATCAGTATTCGAAATCAAGAGCATTATAAACAAGAATAATTTAGCATCTTAGCCAGACAATTTTAACCCGGCATTTTTCCGACAAAGAAATCTCAAATGGACCGAAAATTTTCGTGATCATCAAATTTACTAAAACGCTGTATCATCTCGTCATTATTGGCATTGTTTTTGGCTGTTGCAAATCTCAAGAGACGCACTGGCATTTGAATGCACAATTAGATTTTTATTTAAACCGGCTCAACTGAATAAGCTCGCTATTGCTCTACAGTGTACGTCAAGGGATGCCAACTTATGGATGCTATGTTATGACATCATAAATTCTGATTATAAATAGATTAGTGTCGCAAAGTTATAAACGTCACTACTGTGTTATGACAAATAGACAGCCAGGCATCAATCTACCAAACAAACAATTATAACTAATGAAATGAATAACAACAGCAACACTCAAAACAAAATTCGTTCATCACAGCACCGCTCATTACAGCACCGCTCATAACAGAATTCGCTCATTACAGCACCGTTCATTACAGAATTCGTTCATTACAGCACCGCTCATTACAGAATTAGTTCATTACAGCACCGCTAATTACAGAATCAGTTCATTACAGCAACGCTCATTGCAAGACTGTTTCTCGCAGTGAGCCTCGCAGACCTAATTTGATTGTTTATTATATGATTAAACCTACCGACATCTGAGCCCGCTCCTCTTCCTCGGCCTTGGCTAAGCGTTCAGACTCTTCCAACTCTTTGTCCAATCGGAGTAATTTAAGAAAATCGCTTTTCTCCATGCCGTATTTGTGCGAGACAGTCAGCACGGCGCGCACCTGCTCCGGGGTGAGCTTCTCGGGCTCGATGTCAACGTCTGGACGGGATTGGGGAGGGCGGTTTGGTGGTTGATTCGATGCTGTAGCTACGCTTATCAACTTTGAAAGCCGCTAAAATTGGTCAAAGAATGGTTTCCTAAATGCTCTGAATCTTTATGAGAATACAAAGATCAAAACCGATCAATCTTTGTTTTAAAAAAAACAAAGCATTGTGTTTATTTCTTTATCAGTTTCAACACGCGAATCTTGAATTCTTAAGAACTTACTTTCATGTTGCTTTCTACATTGATTTTTTTTCTAAAAGAGAAATCAGAAAGAATAAATCAATCAGCAACAAATCAAAAGCACTTGAATGAAGTAGAAAAAGCACGAGAATTGAGCACAACAAAGAGAGGTCATTGAGAATAGAACGCCACATTCGACATCAAGTTTCAAAACTAATGTGAAGTGAACCCAATCAATGAAGCCCATAGAAACCGAGGTAAAAAATGTTTGGGACGTCAGTGAAAGGGTTCAAGTTAAAAATTCTTAAAAAAATTCGAAGTCAAGATTCTGACACAAGAGACGAGAGGGAGAGAAAAAAGCTAAAGAAAAAAACAGCCACTCAAACGTCTTTCACCAAGTGGATCTTGCTTGAGTTCGTTCTATTCTGCTCTCCGTTACCAGCCAACTTTGTCACGCAAAAGGCTACCTCAACACGCATAAGCGAAGCAGTGAAACAACATTGAAGAGAGCCACAGAACAATAATTTCCATGCTTTCAATCCCGCTTCAGTTAAATCAAATCTTTATCCATTGTCTTTGTCTCGGAGCAAGAGGTCGACTCTTGCTCCGACAGAAAACACAACTAAAACAATATACAGTATCGAGGCCAAGGTGGAGCTGGGCCCAGATCAAGCGGCGGGGTCTTTGTGTTGGGCGCAACTGGCCTCGCTACAACAGAAAAAAATTCCTGTTTTTTTCAGTTCAAATTCGATAGACAAGACGGTTAAGTGTTCGGTTCGGTTTGGTGTGCAAGACCGAGCGATCAGAATTGGTCGCTCAATGCCGATATGCGGGAAACATGCGGCCTGGCTTTAGCGGAATGTCCCGCAGACGGAGACCAAGGGTTAATTAAAGAGGCCAAGCAGTCAGCCCAGTCAGTTAGTCAGCCAGTCAGTTGGCGCGCAATCGTTAATTATATTGGCAAGCAGGGCAAAATAATGACACAGTCTCGTAAAACAATAAGCGACACGGAACCGCCGCCTCCGCCCCAGACCTCCCCTCTGCCCTACTCGACAGGGTTCCCACCCGACCTTGCGTGCACGCGCCCGGGCGCCATCGGAAACGGACGAACTGCTCAACAAAAGGCGATAAATTCAACAGCTGGGAACCGGCAGGACAGACGGACAGCTGGAAACTTAGAAATGGCTTGAATACTAAACAGTCATATGCGCGGTCGTTCGCAGCCAACCAAAAATCTGTGTCGAACTTTAGAGTTGGCCGTTCGTTTTGATCGGAATCCTTTATTGATTGATTTTCAACAATTCATCATCATCATCATTAATGATAGGGATTCATGCGTTCAAGAAATTTAGGCAGCAAAAGAAGAAACAAAGGAAACACATGGGAGAAAACGTGGGAGAAAATTAAAATGCCAAGCTGGAAGCGTTGCCTGTGTCCACAAAAAAAGAAAGCAAGCAGAAGAGAAATGGAAACTCCACAAGTAAGCAAAAGCTGCAAATAAGCAGACAGGCCAGATCAGTTAACGAAGGCCAGAAAGACACAAGCAGAGTGTGGAGGAACGCTTAAAAGCTGGTTGAGGTCGCTGCTTGAGCTGCTGGTGGAGCGTCCTTCGCACCCGGCCCTTCATACCTTATCTCATCTTCAGGTCAAATAGGTGAGTGCTGACAAAACAAACTCAGAAAAAGCATTGGCCCCTAGCTGGCTGCCTGTTGACACACGGGGGCACCCCATAGCCTTTCCCAACTGGTATCATTCTCCCCTGAGTAAGATGATGATGCCAGTCTCTGGCAGGCAGACAAGGCTCCCGTTTCAAGACGGCCATTTTGCCACACCTCATCTGTGAGTACACACAGGCCAGAAGGATATCAAACAGAAAAATGGAAGGAAAGTCGAAATTCGTTAAATTTAGTTGACTACTTGTTACGCGCGCCATTGAGAATCAAGATAGTCCATACTGCAGTCGGTTTCTGACAGTTGCAGCCAGATAGGCAGCCTCATCAGCAAAATAGCTTGCCATGCGATAGAGCGGAGCAGACACTCATATAGACAGACACTCAACGTCGGAAACAAAGCGCACCAAGCGGCGCTGGCGACGCGGAACAAGGCGCCATCCGGACGGCAAGCCATCAACGACGCCCGGAGGACTGACTTCCACAACAACGAGCGTGCGCAAGAGTTTTCTGTTCCGTTACGCTTCGAAGAGGAAGCGCAGGCTAATTGAAGCTACGACGATGGTACCGCGGCGCTCTCTAACGCTCTCAATCCATCATTAGACAAAGAGTGCGGAATTACAATAAAAATAAACTCGCGACTGGGATAAAAAATGCTCCAAATAGAAAAAAATGGTCCCGGACATTGCCCACATCGAGTCGCGACAGTTTGAAAAAAAAAGAGCTTAGCAATTTTGAAACATAAAAAGCATCACTGCCCCCAGGGATGGGGAGTCAGTGAAACAAAGGAAAAAAGGCTTTCATGCTTGCTCAATGTAGTCAGAACTATGAGTTTTACCTTTTTTCCTTTAGGAAAATCTGACCCATCATCAAATTTTGTTGGCGACAACAGCGGCGGCAACGACAACAGGCAGATCCCTGCTCCTCATCCGCTTGCTTCTATGCTTACGAACACAACCCCAGCCAGCTTCCGCTCTTCATCTCGGTTTTCGGCTTCTACGCCAGAGTTTTGCACTGCTAAAAGAGGAAGCCAGGAGAGGCCAAAGGTCTCTGCCCAAAAAGTAGACCCAAGGGGGAAATGAGAGCGCGCCAACTCCCCGTCATCGAGCGACAGCGGTGGCGGCGGCACCTTTTCCTCTGTTAGCCCAAAGACGGACTAGCGGAAATTTTCCCCGCAAAAAAAGTTATCAGGGCTGGGAAAACAGGCCGCTTGCTGTCTCAATCATTCAACTTCCCCCGGCGGCTGGCTGCGAAAAAAAGCATTCAAACTGGGTATCGGATTTGCGAAGAGTTGTCGCACGAACTCCAACCACCCTCAGCGATCCAGCATCCTTTCCCTGTGCCCAGCAGCACCAATAGTTTGTAACAAAGGCCTGCCTGTCCCAGCTAAGGCCCAACTTGGGGCCAGCGCAAAACTCACACAGGTGGACTGGTTGACTGAACTAGCTGCCTACTTGTAAACTTTAGGACGGAAGGAATCGGGGAAGGGCAGTGCAGCTTACCGATTTCATTTTCTGCCGCTACACATGCAGGGAGTGTTCTGGAATTCTACGCTGTGTAAGCAGAGCAAGATGGATATACATTGCACACACACACGTATAAGCACACAGACAGACAACAGAACCAGCTGTTAGTTGCTGCTTCGTGCATAAACCAGCTAGCATAGTAGGCATTTCCTTATGCCCAAAGCATTGATGATGGACTCGGCCTCAAAGTAAATTGGCTACTCAAAAAGTTGAATTTCTTTCTTAGCCGCTTTCATCAAACAGAAAGACACCCGTGAAACTTAAAACTGATGGTGCCTTCACCTATTGTAAAAAGCTCTAAGCGATATTTGTCATGGATTATCAAAGAAGCTTGGAGTTGGCTTGAATCGGTGAATAAAACTTGGAGCAAAGGGTTTCCCATATATTTTTTATAGCGGGCTTTGTGGATTATAGAAGACAATCCGGAGAGTGGCAATACGAGAGGTGAAAAAGTTTCTTGCCTTTTACCAAGACGCCAAATCTTCTATTTGCAGCCTCCTTGTTCTCACCTGTCCCCTATTTTTTTGTCTCCTTCAGCAGAATTCAACACTGCATTGACCCACCAAGCAGCATAGAAAGACAGATATATTAAACAGAAGGTAATGACAAGCTCAAAAGCCAGCAGCCCAGAATTCCGTCTGTGTATTTATCATTAAAAACTGATGGATAGCCCTTGGCGGACGCTCGTCACATGTTAGCGAGGCATTTTGTGTGAGTACGCGGCTATTCTCTTTTTTTTAGATATATTTTTGACAGGCCGGCGCGCATCTCAAGGACGATGGCTGCTGCTGCTGCTGGCCGGGCTCTTGTTTCTAGCGAGAGGGACAGGGCTGCAACAAGAAGTTGCATGGCCTCGAGGCAGGCTGTGCCGGGCGGGCGGGGGGAGAATGCAGCAGGTGGCAGCAGCAGCGTTTGTTCCCATTTTTTGCTTCTGCTCGCCTCTTCCGCTCTTTTTCTTTTGCGGGACATATTCAAATATTGAGAGACCAGTAAAAGCTATGCTACGGCTGCTGCGAAAAGAAATCTCTTTAATGTCATTATACCCGGTCACAGCCGATGCCAGTTAGGTGTCCGGCTTACACGGAGCATTGTAGCAAATTTGCCGTCTTCTTTTAGGCGTGTGGCTACATCAAAAGCTTCCATCGGCAGCTTAGCGTCAGAGGTAGCCTACCGATACAAAGAATTAATCAACACGAGGACGCGCAAGCTTTAATAAATTAATGTTTGTTAAAATGTTCCCACTCTAAAAAGTCAAGTAGTTGCCGGCACGCCAAGCCGCCGACCCGGAATTCTCGCAGCCAAATAGTGCCGCCAACACGAGTTACCGCATGGTCCTTTCCGCTTCAGTTTTCTATCTTCATCATCATAATGGAGGAGCCGCAACTGCACCGTTGATGGCAGGAACGGCAAGAGGAAGGCTTGGTCAAAAGCCAGACCGAAGCCGACCGGTCTTTTGATCAGAAAAAAAGCTTTTAAAGAAGAAGCAAAGAAGAAAGGGAGGCGGCATCAATGTATGTTGCTTGCTTGCTTGCCGCCGTCACCTATTGTCCGTCGGGGTCGGTTGGTAACGGGCCATGTCCACGCCAAGTATTCATTCATTAAGTAGCACAAGAATTGAATGCGCGTGTTTGTGTGTGTGTTTATATATATATGTATAAATTTTCTAGTATCCCGGTAGGAAGTCGGAGCGCTCAATAATCAGTTCAAAGCCGCTACAGGCGCATTCATGCCGGCCAATATTGGCTAGAGTAGCTACTTAGTTTAGCGAGCTCCAAAAAATCTCCTCTCTCTCTCTTACTCTAAGTGACGCTTTCCTGACAGCTGCCTGCCTGACCAAGGCGGTCTGGTCCTTCTGTGTAGTCCATATAGCTGAGTAGCACTTCCTGGACTGGACCATTTTTTGCCTCCTTCAATCAGGAATATCTTCCCTATTATACACATAGACAGGGTCGTTCGTCAATTCCCAGCTTGTATGCAGCATGTGTGCGCACTGTGTATACAGAAGACAGGTGCAGTTCTCAGTCGCTAATAAAAGACAGTCTTGGCACTACTTGATTATTGTGAACAGTACAGAGATTTCGACCAACTACTTACCAATATCCTCGTCAGAAATGTCCATATCAGAGTCGGAATCGTTGCCAGCATCTGCTGCTGCTGAGGACGACGATGGCACGTGTACAGTACTTGTGCTGTCCGTGTACGTGTAACCAATTGCGGCTTTCGTCTCGCTGTAAAAAACAGTCAATTAAATGAAAATTCTTGCAATTAACAAAATAAAATGATCTACTCAACTAACCTCTTTTTGGCTTTCTCTGCCTCATCTTTTTTGGCGTCGTCCAAACCGAATTTCTCTTCCATTTCAATCTGACGTAGAGCGGAAATCTCGGATACTGCGGCAAATGAGACAAAAAAGATAAAGAAAAATGTAGACATTTCGCTTTTTTAGAATATTCTGATTATACTACTACTTATGGTCATAAGTAGAAAGTTGCAAATTTTGTTGTAAATTTCAAGACGCAAGCGTAAATTCGATATAGAAAAACGTTTGATTTTTCATTTGGTTGGGAAAATTACAAACATAAAAATCTGCATACAATTTCAATAAAAATAGCAATCAGTTACTTACGAGAAGCATGATCATTTTGAACAAGCACTCTGTACCTCTCATAGTTGCAGCAGCGTTCCTCGTTGCGTTCTTCGCGAGATAAACTAGAAAAAACAGGACAAAAAATTTAATTGTTAACATGAGCTGGAATGTAGCAGCTTTAATTAGAAATTAACTGAGGCTGGTGTGTGGCAACCCATGGAATGAACTGGGGCCGGTGAAGCAACCCATGGAATGAACTGGGGCCGGTTTAGCAACCCAGGGAATGAACTGGTGCCGGTGCAGCAACCCAGGGAATGAACTGGGGCCGGTTTAGCAACCCATGGAATGAACTACTAAGGCGGGCAGCAAGCCCCATAAGCAGAGAACCCATCCGGACTCGTACCCGCTATTTTTCGTGCGTTTCTTAGACCGGACGCCGGAGTCCCCAACGTCGGCGGCGGCGTCCAAATTGGCTCTGACGTCGAACCGGTCAATCAGCACGTCGGGATTGCCCTGCCACTTCAGCCTGAAGTGCAGGGAGAATGTGTTAACGGAGTGAAAGCTAATGCAGATCATTACGCATAAGTGAGGAGGTCTGGAGCAGTCTTTATCCTGCCGAATATGGGCGGCATTGACGGAGTTCGGCGCTCACGCTCAGCTCAGTAGGTCTTTGTTCAAGCTCAACCGGGCCAGTACAGAAAGCCTTACATTGTTTGCGGATTTTCCGCCGCATGGAACACCTCAGAGTCGCAGTGGATCCGGGCTTGCCGACCAGTTAAGCGCATGAACTTGATCGGATCCTGCTTCTGGAAGAGATTGGTGGCGGGGTTAAGTAATTAGTCGGTAGCTCTTCTTGTGGTATGGTGCGATCTATCAATCAATCTATCTATCATCTATGTGGTGCGACTTATCAATCAATTTATAATCTATGTAATATGATCTATTAATAAATCTATCATCTATGTGGTGTGATCTATCAATTAATCTATCATCTATGTGGTGTGATCTATCAATCAATCCATCATCTATGTGGTGCGATCTATCAACCAATCGATCATCTATGTGGTCTTATCTATCAAACAATCGATCATCTATGTGGTGTGATCTATCAACCAATCGATCATCTATGTGGTGTGATCTATCAATCAATTTATTATCTATGTGGTCTTATCTATCAAACAATCGATCATCTATGTGGTGTGATCTATCAACCAATCGATCATCTATGTGGTGTGATCTATCAATCAATCTATCATCTATGTGGTGTGATCTATCAATCAATTTATTATCTATGTGGTGTGATCTATCAATCAATCTATCATCTATGTGGTGTGATCTATCAACCAATCGATCATCTATGTGGTGTGATCTATCAACCAATCGATCATCTATGTGGTGTGATCTATCAATTAATCTATCATCTTTGTGGTGTGATCTATCTATCAATCTATTATCTATGTGGTGTGATCTATCAACCAATTCATTATCCACGTGATGTGATCTATCAATCAATTTATTATCTATGTGGTGTCATCTATCAATCAATCTATCATCTATGTGGTGCGACCCATCAAACATCTTTGAGACTGGGTTGTGTCGTTTTAATTAAATCTGTCAGAATACGAGCGTAAGTGAACTAATGTACCCATCAGTACGATAGGCCTATCTTCCAGCAAGATGCCTGCCATCAATCAATCAATCAATCAAACGACTCACAATTCTTTGATAATACTCTCTACGCCGTTGAGCTCTCTTTCGATAGTCCACCATGGACGTACGAATCTGTTTCTCCTGCCGTCTGGCCTCGACCCACATGGTTGCGGTCTGTGCTAGTCAGACTGTCAGCCTATTCAAATATCAGTGCAACAGAAAAGTGCAGTTTTTCGATTAAGCTGAAAAATTTGTTTTTTTGACATGATCAGTAGATTGGTGTGTGTTAAACATTTTTAATTAGGCAGTAAGGGAAAATTCTAGAGCTTAAACTAATGTCAAAGGCGATTTTAAATTCACAGTTTAAGGTAATAAACTGGTTGTAATGGGGCCGTTATCATAAATGAATGAGGAAACGAATTAAGAAGTGATTGACATACAGGGATTAGGAGAAGGTTCTCATAGCTAGTCATATGTATTAGGGAAAGATTATTACAAAGGAATAAAGTAAATGAGTGTTCTTTAGGATCCGTAAAGAGGCAGCAGGGGAAGATTCCTAGAGATGCAGCAGGGGAAGATTTCTAGAGATGCAGCAGGGGAAGATTTCTAGAGAGGCAGCAGCGGAAGATTTCTAGAGAGGCAGCAGAGGAAGATTTCTAGAGAGGCAGCAGGGGAAGATGCAGCGAAGAGGGGAAGATCAGGGGATATTAAAAGGTGGTGCAAGTGCAAATTTATGAAACACGATAATTTTGTCAGTGCCATTATCAAAGCTAACAAATGAGCACAGTACGTTGAACGGTATATTACACAGATTCGCTTTAATACGAGTTAGCAACCTGATGACGGTATGAGAATAGTTTAAAACGCTGAAATCATAAGGCTACGTGCTATTTGTTTTTCTAAAAAATAACATACCAAATTAACTAGTACATTAAGAAGCGTAAAAAAGCAAACAGAAAATTGTCATTCAGGACAGGAGCAACGAATTTTAGCGTCAAAAATACTATTAATCTTGACATTTATGTCAGTACAAAATAAGATGTAAAATTGAGTTGAAATAAGTCACGGGGACGGAGTGAAAATGGGACACAGAATAGAGTGACAATGAGACACGGGAATAGAGTGACAACGGGACACGGGAATAGAGTGACAACGGGACACGGGAATAGAGTGACAATGGGACACGGGAAGAGAGTGACAATGGGACACGGGAATAGTGACAATGAGACACGGGAATAGAGTGACAATGGGACACGGGAATAGTGACAATGAGACACGGGAATAGAGTGACAATGAGATACGGGAATAGAGTGACGATGAGACACGGGAATAGAGTGACAATGGGACACGGGAAGAGAGTGACAATGGGACACGGGAATAGTGACAATGAGACACGGGAATAGAGTGACAATGAGATACGGGAATAGAGTGACGATGAGACACGGGAATAGAGTGACAATGGGACACGGGAATAGTGACAATGAGACACGGGAATAGAGTGACAATGAGACACGGGAATAGAGTGACAATGAGATACGGGAATAGAGTGACGATGAGACACGGGAATAGAGTGACAATGAGACACGGGAATAGAGTGACAATGGGACACGGGAAGAGAGTGACAATGGGACACGGGAATAGTGACAATGAGACACGGGAATAGAGTGACAATGGGACACGGGAAGAGAGTGACAATGGGACACGGGAATAGTGACAATGAGACACGGGAATAGAGTGACAATGAGATACGGGAATAGAGTGACGATGAGACACGGGAATAGAGTGACAATGGGACACGGGAATAGTGACAATGAGACACGGGAATAGAGTGACAATGAGATACGGGAATAGAGTGACGATGAGACACGGGAATAGAGTGACAATGAGACACGGGAATAGAGTGACAATGGGACACGGGAAGAGAGTGACAATGGGACACGGGAATAGTGACAATGAGACACGGGAATAGAGTGACAATGAGATACGGGAATAGAGTGACGATGAGACACGGGAATAGAGTGACAATGAGACACTGGGAATAGAGTGACAAGGGGACAGGAAAACACAAGAAAATTATGAAAATGATTAACAATGAAAGACAAGAAAAAGAAACTGACAAGACAGCTTGAATTCGTATGTAGCCTTGGCCATGGCAACTGACAAGACAATGAAATCGGAATGGTACAAATAAGCGAAAAAGAGACAGAATTAAGAATGCAACAGCAAGAACAATCAATGGGATGCAGACGCATAAAAGTACATAGAAGAAGCCACACTAGCAAGAAAGTTCAGCCATTATCAACAACGATAAACCATGCTTGAATTACACAGTTAGCGAGATTAAAAACGTTAAAAATAGAAAGTACAAAAAGTACAAAAACAAACGCGTCAAAAACTTCGAATATGAATTAGAAATTCGAAGCATGCCGATTTAATCTAGATGCATTCATTGGTTTAACGCAAATTAATTGCGAATAAAATTTTTGTCTTTTGCCTCGCTGATTAGGGACTTTGAATTTTTTTCGTTTTTTTCCGTAGCCAGTGAGGAGACAGCAACTCTCCGCTCAGGTTTTTGTAATATCCCAATAATAAGTGATGATATTTATTGCTAACTGCCCTCATCCTAAGGGATATTTATCCCTAATATCCTCATAACAAGGGATATTCACTTCTAATATCTATCTACCTCCATCTCTGTCTAATATCTATCGATCTATTCCAAATCTATCGAACAAAGAGACATTATCATTATTGTACTAATTATACTTTGGTATCCCTATAACCCGTAAGACTTTTTTCATCATCAACAAGTTTATGATGCTTTCAATTGATTTTTACGACTACGCTCGTACGAGTAATGCCAAAATGGTCCATTTAAACGTAAATTTTAAATCTATCCAAAGCGAGCACTAAACAGTTGATCGAACTGTCAATCAATCAATCAATGCCAGTTTCCACTCGAACTAGCAGCATTAGTAGCTGTAGAATCCATAGGCAGTGTGCGATACAGAGCGTCCATATCCAGCCGAAAGTTGGACCAAGCAGTGCAACTGAAACGCGACACGCCAGCCGGCAAATTCCGGTTGCTAGGCTCTGACTGTCCGTTGCTAGGCTGCGCGTAGCGCCTGGGATTCGGCTCGTAGTCCGGATAAATCTGCAACGGTACGCCTTTCTTAGCCGCCTCCAACGATAAAGTGTTTAATTCTTCGAAACTCATCGAGTCGGGATCAGTCACGGTCAGCACGCCCGAGGGTGACAGCACAACCCGATCCGACATGCCCAGCGAGGCAATCGTCTCCGAAGCTGCCGACGAGGCTTCTGTTGATGCTGTTGTTGTTGTTGTTGTTGTTGTTGTTGTTGTTGTTGTACGTCCGGCCATGCGACCGCCGCCACCGCCTCCGCGTTTCTGCCTGCCGCGTTGTCTTCCGCCGTTTTCTTTATTATTATTATTATTATTAGCATTATTACTACTGCCAGTACTAGTGACATTTGTTTGATTAGCGTTGCTTGAGGCCGCTCTGTCACCGGTCGCTGAGGATCGAGAATTCTTCCGCTGTTGCTGGGCTCGTCTCTGCTGTTGTTGCTGCTGCTGCTGCTGCTGCGGCGGCGTCGGACCCTGCATCATAAGGGGCGGCGGCTGTTGCTGCTGCTGCTGTTGTTGCTGCTGCTGCGCAGTTGAAGAGGGATTCTCAGACTTTCGCAAAGCGGCCAACCTGGACAGGCCGCCCTGTCTGACTAAAGCAGCCCAGCGGCGCAGCTGAGCAACAAACGGAATTACTAGAAAGAAATCTTTCGATTTTAAAGCAATCCGTCTGGCGCAATCTTCATCTGATCGGCTAGTTGGCAGGTCGGACAGTCGGAACCACATGATGGCCTCGATTTCGTTCTTAGTCTCCGGTTTGAATGCGAAATCCATTGGCACGTCCGGGACCAGGTAGAGCCTCGATAGGGCAGAGCCTACGACGCGTTCGATGTACAGCTCGGGGTCCAGGCCGGGCCCGATGTCGTAGCCGGTCTCCTCCAAGACCTCGCGAGCGGCCGCCTGGGGATAAAATTTTGCTTTCGCCTCGCGATCGTTGATTTTGCCGCGAGGAAACATCCAGCCTGGGGTGAAGCCTTTCACCAGCACCACCTGCAGTGGGGAAGGAGTTGATTTTCTGCGGCGCTGGGATTCTTTAGGGATGCCTGTAGACATGGTGACGGGGGATTCTCAAGGCTGTAGAGAGAGGCGATTCTCAAGGGTGTCTATAGAGAGAGAGGCGATTCTCAAGGCTGTCTGTAGAGAGAGAGAGAGGCGATTTTCAATGGTGTCTGTAGAGAGAGAGAGAGGCGATTCTCAAGGCTGTCTGTAGAGAGAGAGAGGCGATTTTCAATGGTGTCTGTAGAGAGAGAGAGAGGCGATTCTCAAGGGTGTCTATAGAGAGAGAGGCGATTCTCAAGGCTGTCTGTAGAGAGAGAGGCGATTTTCAATGGTGTCTGTAGAGAGAGAGGCGATTCTCAAGGGTGTCTGTAGAGAGAGAGGCGATTCTTTAGGGGTGTCTGTAGAGAGAGGCGATTTTCAATGGTGTGTGTAGAGAGAGAGGCGATTTTCAATGGTGTCTGTAGAGAGAGGCGATTTTCAATGGTGTCTGTAGAGAGAGGCGATTTTCAAGGGTGTCTGTAGAGAGAGAGGCGATTTTCAATAGTGTCTGTAGAGAGAGGCGATTTTCAATGGTGTCTGTAGAGAGAGGCGATTTTCAATAGTGTCTGTAGAGAGAGGCGATTTTCAATGGTGTCTGTAGAGAGAGGCGATTTTCAATGGTGTCTGTAGAGAGAGGCGATTTTCAATGGTGTCTGTAGAGAGAGGCGATTTTCAATGGTGTCTGTAGAGAGAGGCGATTATCAATGGTGTCTATAGAGAAAGGCGATTCTCAAGGCTGTCTGTTGAGAGAGAGGCGATTCTCAAGGCTGTCTGTAGAGAGAGGTGATTTTTTTTAAATGGTGACTGTAGAGAGAGGCTATTTTCAATGGTGTGTGTAGAGAGAGAGAGGCGATTTTCAATGGTGTCTGTAGAGAGAGGCGATTTTCAATAGTGTCTGTAGAGAGAGGCGATTTTCAATGGTGTCTGTAGAGAGAGGCGATTCTCAAGGCTATATGTAGAGAGGCGATTCGCAAGGCTGTCTGTAGAGAGAGGCGATTCTCAAGGCTGTCTGTAGAGAGAGGCGATTCTCAAGGCTGTCTGTAGAGAGAGGCGATTCTCAAGGCTGTCTGTAGAGAGAGGCGATTCTCAAGGCTGTCTGTAGAGAGAGGCGATTCTCAAGGCTGTCTGTAGAGAGAGGCGATTCTCAAGGCTGTCTGTAGAGAGAGGCGATTCTCAAGGCTATATGTAGAGAGGCGATTCTCAAGGCTGTCTGTAGAGAGAGGCGATTCTCAAGGCTGTCTGTAGAGAGAGGCGATTCTCAAGGCTGTCTGTAGAGAGAGGCGATTCTCAAGGCTATATGTAGAGAGGCGATTCGCAAGGCTGTCTGTAGAGAGAGGCGATTCTCAAGGCTGTCTGTAGAGAGAGGCGATTCTCAAGGCTGTCTGTAGAGAGAGGCGATTCTTTAGGGGGTGTCTTTTAGAGAAAGAGATAGAGACGATTCTTAGTAGATCAGTTTAGACAGAAAGCATTATCCGAATCTAGTTTAGCAAATGGCCGATTATTCCCGTATGATAGTCGAGCGGGATTTCAGCGATTCTCAATCAGAGAGATCCATCCTATTTACCTGATCCAAATCCGAGTTCATCATGGCCGCGCCGCAAGTAGGCGTCTCAGCTTTAGTCCGACGCCATTCGTCGTAGTGCGCCCGCCAGGCGTAGCTATAGCCGGCCAGCTTGGCGCAGCGGGCAAACATCTGGGCGGAGAACTGGTACATAGTGAGGGGCGGCAGGCTGTGCTCGGACACCAAATTGTCCAAATAGAACCAGAATGCGTGCTCAATTTCGTAGAACAATTTAATAGGCGGATTGTGGAAATAGTGCTCGGGTAGGTTGACAATAAACCGGCTGCACAGGTCGTCGAATAGCCTGGCTGGGATGGCCGGGCCGGAGTCGGCGTCGGCGGCATCGGCGTCGAGAGCCTTGACAGCTGCCGACGATGTAATAGTTAGTTGAGACTGCAAATTGAGGTTGGCAGGCTGTTTTAGTGTATTTTATTATTGCATGTGGATTCTTATTGAACCCCTTGCCAATTATTAAACAGATGACAACCCAGTGGGATAATTTTGCAAAGCTACAGTCTCATCCAAACGCCCTATAGTTTACACTAGCAATCTAGACTAAAGCTATGCTAGATTGAGCACCTAGCTAACATGAAAAAAAATGTGGTGTAGGCCCTAATAAATATCGAATTCACGCTCAATTAGTGTATAATAATGCCAGTAAGTAGTATTGCCTGTATAAATTAGCATTATTATGTAGAATTTTTCTTATAACGCGTCATAAAAAAGTAGTATTATTGACAAAATAATTTTGGTATATTGTAAGCATTCTATCAAAACATAATACACTGGTATAAATATGGGCTCTCTGGGTGGCCAGAGGAGCAAGAGGTTTCAGCCCTTGTTTTAAAGAGCTTTGCAAGCAAAACCTGTCTAGTGTTTTGACAAGCCAAAGTCTTGGTTATTTGAGCAAAGGCTCAAGGAGTAAGCGTGTTGGAAGCATTTGCAAATTGATACTCAGATTGATACTTAAATCCTGCACATTAGGTGGATAAAGTAGGTGTGACAGTAGTGACAGACTAGTGAAAGGCCATGACCCTCTGTTCCACAGCACGCCTTTCAGACTGGAGACCAGTGCTTACCACTCGGCACTGTGTTAAATGCTATCGGGTCTATGTTAGTAGTATAGATAGTATAAAGTAATATTATAGGGAGGCTATAGAAGAAATAACATCGATAGCTTAGAGATTATAGAATTAAGAAGAAAGCACTGCGACAATTGCTAATGTTATTTTGAGTTATTAATAGCAATCTAACCACTAGCCTATTGGTATATAAAAATTGTATTGGCAATCAGTATTTATATAAGATTACCTGATGTTAAAAATTTATAGTTGTTATAAATTAACAAATTTTCAATGTATCCTACTAACTTATACATTAAGGCAATTCAGCTATTAACTTCAATCAGAGCATGTTTTGGATGTATTTAGTTACTTTAAGATTTTTTTACATAGACCCTATTAGCTTAGACTAGATATTTTTTTTAATATATGGATTATATACTAAAAATACTTATTTGATTACAAAAATTAAGGCCCTAAAATGAGACAAAAATAGGACTAACAAATAGACCAAGTTAAGAGCAGATAATAATATTGAAAATCATTGTAATTGAACAAAAAATGCATTTATTTATATGAGAAACTCGAAAGTCACTTTTAGCTTTGAATTATAATTTACTATGCTTAAGATAGGATGCATATTCAATAAATGAAGCAAATAAAGTCAAATATAATACAATGATATTGTAACTTATTCAGCTTTTGCCTAAAAGCTAGGAAAAAACTGTAAGTTTGTATAATATAGTTTACTATCTATTTTAGCCTGCCATGTGTGCAAATAGGAAAATTTGGTTGGCTGGTAAGACTTAGCTGAAACAAGGTTTGTGACTTAGTTTGAAAGAATTTTGGAAAGAACAAAAAAGTCCTGAAAACCATTTCTTACCTATACCTTACTTTTTACTATGTTTTTTGCTTTTTCCCTCCATTTTTACACTACTACTCCCAATCTTACAACTTGCCCCCCAATTTTGACACTTGCATTGCTGATTTTGCAACTTACATAGTTGATTTTGGAAACTAACTTTGGTTAGTCACCAATTAATTTGCCAGATTGGCCAACTTGGCTGACTATTGGGCATATATAAAAAGAATTGTGTTCACTTGTGGAATTAATTGATATAATTATTGAAATTAGAAATTAAATTAGAATTAAAATTAGAAAGGCAATCCTATTGGAATAAGTTTAAAAAACTTGTACAACCATCCATTGAATTTTTTTAGATTCTCTTGGAATTGCATTGTGTAACAGCCCCATTGCAGCCAATAAGGTTTTTTGCAGACAGCATCCAGCACACAAAGCAAGAAATGCTGGTGCGCCATAGGGAGCAGCATCCATGGCACAATGTGTGGCAAAGCGGTGCATGTAGTATACCACAAGTTGCACATGGTGCACCGCAAATCACACATGCCACCCAGGCATGTAGCAGGTGCATTTGGACAAAAACTTTGCAAATATAGTACATTTTTATACTGGTTGAGACCAGAGTGACTTATTGTTGTTAATATACACAATTACAACAATCATTATTTTAGTTTCTGAGAAGTAAATATATGTTTTAATTTTTAATTTGTCCTTAATTATGTCAATGTACTATATCCCATAGTGCAAAAGGATGGGTCTACAATGGAAATTTCTGTTATACACCAAGACTGGCTGTCATACACATTGTACATTGTTGATTTTTGCAAGTGCTCTTTGTCATACATATACCCCAGATGCCAGATGCATTGAATGGTAGGAGTTGTAAGACCCAGGACTGAATGCTGTTACGCAGGTACATAATTATAATTCTGGCAGCATGCATGATATATGCTTAAGAAATGAGGGGGTAAGTCACAAAAATGAAGGGGTAAGTCGCAAAATGGAGAAGAATTGGGAAGATTCAGGCAAAAGTGGTTTGCAGGACCTTTTTTTGGTCCTTCAAACTTTGACCCAAAGTGACCCGAAGGTGCTAGCGCACCTGGTGCAATTTTTAGGATTCCTTGGGGCAGCCTTCTTTAAGGGCCTTGGTGCACAATTATTGAGCATCCAGCACATTTTAGGGTGTGGCTGCAATAGGGTGTAATAATGATATTAAGCAGTACACTATGCACCAAAAAATGGTTACCCTCACACGTGTGCAAGTCAGCCAAGTCAGCTGATCTAGCCAACTAATTTGGTGGTTGACCAAGGTAAGTCAACAAAATGCCAATGAAAGTTGCAAAATTGCCAATGAAAGTTGCAAAATCATTGATGTAAGTCACAAAATTGGTAAGAATGGAGGGGGTAATTTGCAAAATGGAGGGGGTAAGTTATATGATGGGCAGTAGAAGTGTCAAGTTTGGAGGAGAATAGTAAAAAATATAGCAAGTAGGCAAGTTATTGCATATGGCTAACTGGCTAAGCATAGTGCATTAATATAAAAAATAATTTTGAAACATATTTTTCCTTTTAATATAGTAACCTGTTGGCAAAAACTTGATAATACCCCACAAATCCATCAGGATAGCTCACTTATTACTATGCTGTAAGTCATACATGCGCAACACCCGGCCGACCCGGCCAAATTGGCCGGGTGACAGGCCTGCCAAGCAAGGGACATCGCAAAATTGCTGATGTACAAGTATGTCGCAAAATCGCCACTGTATGCCGCAAAATCGCTGATGTATGTCGCAAAATTGCTGCTATATGCTGCAAAATCGCTGATGTATGTCGCAAAATCGCCGATGTATGTCGCAAAATTGCCGATGTATGTTGCAAAATTGGTGAAAAACGAGGGGGTAAGTCGCAAAATGGAGAAGAATTGGGAAGATTCAGACAAAAATGGTTCGCGGGACCTTTTTTTTGGTCCTTCCAAATTTTTGCCCAACTAAGTCGCAAATTTTTCCACTGACAAGCCATGTCGCACTTACACTGAACAACATCGCACTTTTTGTCACAAACAATGTCGCACTTACATTAAACAATGTCGCACTGGCCGGGTAAGATTCAGGAGGTTGCGCATGTATGCTGTAGCTAAGTATTTTAAAAACAAGCAGTAAAATTACATCAAATTTATAACATTAAAATATATCATGATTCACTACATGATTATAGCGACTGTTAAAGGAGCACTCGATTCCGGGAAAAATTTGCGTACAAGGCCTAAAACCCCTACTCTTAGAGTACTATGTCTATTGTTTCGACTATATATTACACGTCAAAATGATTTCTTCCTGTCACAGTCCCTCCTTCCAGTCAGTTAGTAATGGTGTTGGCTCAGGGAAGCAGCATGTTATGTCAGCAATTGAATTTCGTATAATATTTTATTTTTAGGATATACGAAAATAAAATGACGTGTATTATGAATGGATGTAAGAAATGCGTGAAAGAAAACATTATACGCAAACTTTCAAATCGAAACAATATTTGATTTTGAATTTGCGCGTAATAATTAGTTAACGAGTATCTAACGAGTAATAAGCCAAAATATATAGATGTATACGAGAAGATAAGAATTATACGAATAAAATGAAACTATTGTAATTCCAACTTCTGACATGTTATAATTAGGTCTAGAGCAGTATAATTAGATAAAAATTCACTTCACGGTAGATAAAGAATTTGTTTTCAATTTTAACGAAGAAAAACAATTGCAACTTAATTTTTCACATAATGCAAAGAGGAAGCAAGGACCACTAGGAGTACTCCTAGTGGTCCTTGAGAGGAAGTCCTACATGTAGAAATCTTAATTAGAACCGAGGAAATAAAAACAGATTTTTCGAGCTAAACTTTATGAAAGTTTAATTTTTGCTCTTTTAGCTCTTTCAGTTGTTTGTGTTTAAACGGCAAAAAGATTAGTCACATAATATTTGATACTGCTGTAAATTGCTATTTTTACTCTTACTGCTTCGTATAGTTACAGGTCTGGACCCCAAATACTAAGAATCTGTAGTGAAATTGACCATCAGGCAAAAATCCTACTTGCCGAGAAGCAATTAGCGCGGTATGTATCCGTTGCATGTGGCTGTTCGTTTTGACGAAAATGATTACTTACACAAAAATAAGCAAGTAATGAGTGTGCTTAATTAGATCTAGGCAGAAGAATAGCAATTACATGTAGTCTGTCAATTGCCAAATAATTTCAGTATTGCACATGCTTAGACATGAATATCCGAAATTTAAACATAAAGAAAAGGAAAAAAAGCTTTCAAGATAAAGCAAAACCTGGCTTATCAAAAATGGTTATAAATATTCTCAAAGTTGGAGACTTTTGTTTGAACGGTCAAACTGCAAAGTTTTTATTTGCTAGTTGAAATGAGCTTAGAAAAAAATTATAATAAAATAAATAAATTGCGCACATTTACTAAATTACGTAATAGTTCGGTAAATAAAGGACTCATTGAGCACCAATAGGAACACTTAAAATAACAAAATAAGTCGATAACTGAATGCTTTCTCTGGTTAGATTAATTAATTAAATTGCACAGTTCGAATTATAAATTATTACTGAAAAAACTCGAGATTAGGGAACAAAAATAGTTATAAAAATTTACGGCCTAATGCAACAAGAAAATGTAATATTAGTAGAAAAAATAAATGATTTTTGCGTAATGCCATCGTCAAAAAGCGCCCACATGAAGTAACTATCAAATTCGAACCGTTAGCCCAAGGTCGAATTATAATCAATAATCGATAATTATTAAAACTTGAAGCCTCCAGCCGGGGCGTTGCCGTCGCTAGGAGCGGAGAACATCATCTGGTTCGCGTCTCCGGCGCCGCCGCCACCACCGGCAGCCTCAGCAGCCGACCCGTTGCCATCCTCGTCGTTGCTAAAGTACTCCTCGATCATTTGGACGGCCATCTCATAGACGCGCTGATTTTCGTGCTCCTGCAGGGCCTCAAGTTTGTCTAGGCCGCCGCAGCCTTCAATAGCGATGCACATATCGTCGGCTTGGTTGTACTTTTTCGCCAAACTAAGCAGAGAATTGAGCGACTCCATCACTATGCAGATGATCTTGGCCTCCTGGACAGAGAGCATCTCGCACAGGGCCGGCACAACGTTCTGGTTGGCCAAGTAGCTAATCTGGGCCTCGCTGCCACCCGTGACCATGTTGGTCAGGGCCCAGGTCGCCTCCTTTTTGGCTTTGTAATCGCCGTTGATCACAATGCCGATCAGGGGCGGGATCAGATTGTTGTCGACCACCTGCGGAATTTTGACAGGTAGAGGATGGGGTTGTCGGTGACAGTTTGGTCAGTCTGTGAATTGATTTTGATGAGTGAGTGAGTGAGTGAGTGAGACTTCATGGGTGAGTGTCTCAAAATGAGTGACATAACAAGCAACTCAGAGTGACTTCATGAGCGAGTGTCTCAAAAATGAGTGACATAACAAGTGACTCAGAGTGACTTCTTCATGGGTGAGTGTCTCAAAATGAGTGACATAACAAGTGACTCAGAGTGACTTCTTCATGGGTGAGTGTCTCAAAATGAGTGACATAACAAGTGACTCAGAGTGACTTCTTCATGGGTGAGTGTCTCAAAATGAGTGACATAACAAGTGACTCAGAGTGACTTCTTCATGGGTGAGTGTCTCAAAATGAGTGACATAACAAGTGACTCAGAGTGACTTCTTGAGTGAGTGTCTCAAAATGAGTGACATAACAAGTGACTCAGAGTGACTTCATGAGTGAGTGTCTCAAAATGAGTGACATAACAAGTGACTCAGAGTGACTTCATGAGTGAGTGTCTCAAAATGAGTGACATAACAAGTGACTCAGAGTGACTTCTTCATGAGTGAGAGTCTCAAAATGAGTGACATAACAAGCGTCTCAGAGCGACTTCATGAGTGAGTTTCTCAGAATGAGTGACGTGACATAATAAGTGACTCAGAGTGACTTCTTCATGAGTGAGTATCTCAAAATGAGTGACATAACAAGTGACTCAGAGTGACTTCATGAGTGAGTGTCTCAAAATGAGTGACATAACAAGTGACTCAGAGTGACTTCATGAGTGAGTGTCTCAAAATGAGTGACATAACAAGTGACTCAGAGTGACTTCATGAGTGAGTGTCTCAAAATGAGTGACATAACAAGTGACTCAGAGTGACTTCATGAGTGAGTGTCTCAAAATGGGTGACATAACAAGTGACTCAGAGTGACTTCATGAGTGAGTGTCTCAAAATGAGTGACATAACAAGTGACTCAGAGTGACTTCATGAGTGAGTGTCTCAAAATGAGTGACATAACAAGTGACTCAGAGTGACTTCATGAGTGAGTGTCTCAAAATGAGTGACATAACAAGTGACTCAGAGTGACTTCATGAGTGAGTGTCTCAAAATGAGTGACATAACAAGTGACTCAGAGTGACTTCATGAGTGAGTGTCTCAAAATGAGTGACATAACAAGTGACTCAGAGTGACTTCATGAGTGAGTGTCTCAAAATGAGTGACATAACAAGTGACTCAGAGTGACTTCATGAGTGAGTGTCTCAAAATGAGTGACATAACAAGTGACTCAGAGTGACTTCTTCATGAGTGAGTGTCTCAAAATGAGTGACATAACAAGTGACTCAGAGTGACTTCATGAGTGAGTGTCTCAAAATGAGTGACATAACAAGTGACTCAGAGTGACTTCATGAGTGAGTGTCTCAAAATGAGTGACATAACAAGTGACTCAGAGTGACTTCATGAGTGAGTGTCTCATAATGAGTGACATAACAAGTGACTCAGAGTGACTTCATGAGTGAGTGTCTCAAAATGAGTGACATAACAAGTGACTCAGAGTGACTTCATGAGTGAGTGTCTCAAAATGAGTGACATAACAAGTGACTCAGAGTGACTTCATGAGTGAGTGTCTCAAAATGAGTGACATAACAAGTGACTCAGAGTGACTTCATGAGTGAGTGTCTCAAAATGAGTGACATAACAAGTGACTCAGAGTGACTTCATGAGTGAGTGTCTCAAAATGAGTGACATAACAAGTGACTCAGAGTGACTTCTTCATGAGTGAGTGTCTCAAAATGAGTGACATAACAAGTGACTCAGAGTGACTTCATGAGTGAGTGTCTCAAAATGAGTGACATAACAAGTGACTCAGAGTGACTTCATGAGTGAGTGTCTCATAATGAGTGACATAACAAGTGACTCAGAGTGACTTCATGAGTGAGTGTCTCAAAATGAGTGACATAACAAGTGACTCAGAGTGACTTCATGAGTGAGTGTCTCAAAATGAGTGACATAACAAGTGACTCAGAGTGACTTCATGAGTGAGTGTCTCAAAATGAGTGACATAACAAGTGACTCAGAGTGACTTCATGAGTGAGTGTCTCAAAATGAGTGACATAACAAGTGACTCAGAGTGACTTCATGAGTGAGTGTCTCAAAATGAGTGACATAACAAGTGACTCAGAGTGACTTCATGAGTGAGTGTCTCAAAATGAGTGACATAACAAGTGACTCAGAGTGACTTCATGAGTGAGAGTCTCAGAATGAGTTAGCGAGTGATTTTAAAGAGTGACTGTGAGTTAGCCAAGTGACTGAGTGAGTCAATCGAAAAAAACAAAGCAAACCTGTTGGATCTGTGGCTGGGAGCCGGCCAGCACGTTGGACAGGGCCCAGGCGGCCTCCTTCACAATATTGGGCTTGTTGTGCAGCAGCAGGCGGTGACATTTAGGCAGGAAGCCGGCAGCCAGAGCCGTGTCAGTCTGCTCGTCCGTGCCAGTCACAATGTTGCCAATGGTGCGCAGGGCGGGCGTCACTATAGCAGCGTCCGTGTGGTCCAGCAGGGCCACCAGGGTTGGCAGAACGCCGCTAGCGATTACCTGGATATAGACGGATAAATTTTTATGGAATGCTAAACTCATAACGACCAGATGTTGGTTTTTCTTATGACCTGAAGTTGGTTTCTCTTTTTGACTTAATTTTGGTTTCTCCTTTATGTCCTGAAGTTGGTTTCCTTTATGAAATGAAGTTGGTTTCCCTTATGACCTGATGGTGTTTTTCTTTATGACCTGATGGTGTTTTTCTTTATGACCTGTGTTAGCATTCTGGCTATATGTTATCACCGAAGGAAGGCGATTGAAGTCTTAGGTTATGAAATAAATAGTTAGCGGCTGTATACTTTATTTGAGCTCTCTCACCTTTGAGCACTCTTGTTCTTAGTGCTCGCGAGCGCTGCTGCCTACACTCCGCATAAGCGAGCTCCGCCATAGATATATAATTGTCGCACAAGGCAGCAGCAACATAGCACCTCAACAACCTGAAGTTGGTTTCCTTTATGACCTGAACTTTAGTTTCCTTTATGACCTGAAGTTGGTTTCCCTTATGACCTGAATTTGGTTTCCTTTATGAACTGAAGTTGGTTTCTCCTTATTACTTGCTGTTGGCTTTCCTTTATGACCGAAAGTTGGTTTCCTTTATGACCTGAAGTTGGTTTCCTTTATGACCTGGAGTTGATTTCCTTTATGACCTGAAGTTGGTTTTCCTTTTGACAAGAATTAGGTTTCTCCTAGTGACCTAACGTTAGCTTTTCCTAGCATAATATTCGTAGCTTATTGACATGAAGTTGATTTCTTTCGAGACCAAAACTGGGGGCCTCCTTCATGACCTAGCTTTGTTGCTTTTGCCCATCAGTTGACTTCTTATGACTTCTATATTCGGCGCAATTCAATCAAAATCGATTCCAAGTGTCTTGGCTTCATTCAATTGAGATATGAATGAACATTTAATTTTAAATTAGCTGTCAATCAAATTTGTGCGCGTCAATCAACAATCAAACAATCAATCACCTGGCCGATGAGATCGTTAACAGCGTCAGTGACGTAACTTAACGCCCAGCAGGTGTCCTGCACAACCCCCTTGTGCGGCGCCTGCAGCAGGGCGGCCATGGCCGGCAGCAGTTCGAGGACGGCGCTAGCCGGCGGAGGCGGATTCTTATTGCGGCACAGGTTGCTAATAACCCAGGCGCAGTTGCCTAGCAACGAGACGTTGCCATCCGAGCTGGCGCTGCTGGTGCCGGCCGACGCTGAGGAATCGCGCGAGATTCGCTGCAGCAGGCGGAGCAGCGGTTGGATGACGCCGGCTTTGATGGCGCGGTCGCGCAGCTCGGAACCGTCGCCGGCGATGTTGCCGATGGCCCAGACGGCCTGTTCGGCCACGTTGAGATGCTCCGAGTTCAACAGTTCGATCAAAGGCGACAGGGCGCCGGAGTCGACAACGGCCCGGGTGTGCTGGGCGTCGCCGCTGGCGATGTTGGTGAGGGCCCAGGCCGCCTCGAATACCATCTGTTGTATTCAAGGAATTAATTGGCTTTCGATTTATCACAATGAAAACGGAAGAAATATAAGATTGGAAGGCCAGAGGGTCAGAGTTAAGAGATAATATAACTGTCTTTGAGCGACAGGGCGATGAGAAAAAATGCCAGAGTGAGACGCAAGATAGCAGAGTAAGACACAAGATAACAGGGTGAAACACATCAGAGATAATAGAGTGAGACACAAGATAGAAAACAGAGTGAAACACAAGATAGATAACAGACTGAGACAAAAGATAGATAACAGACTGAGACACAAGATAGATAACAGAGTGAGACACAAGATATGAGACACAAGATAGAAAACAGAGTGAAACACAAGATAGATAACAGAGTGAGACGCAAGATAGCAGAGTAAGACACAAGATAACAGGGTGAAACACATCAGAGATAATAGAGTGAGACACAAGATAGAAAACAGAGTGAAACACAAGATAGATAACAGACTGAGACACAAGATAGATAACAGACTGAGACACAAGATAGATAACAGAGTGAGACACAAGATATGAGACACAAGATAGAAAACAGAGTGAAACACAAGATAGATAACAGAGTGAAACACAAGATAGATAACAGAGTGAGACACAAGATAGATAACAGACTGAGACACAAGATAGATAACAGAGTGAGACACAAGATATGAGACACAAGATAGATAACAGAGTGAGACACAAGATAGATAACAGAGTGAAACACAAGATAGATAACAGAGTGAGACACAAGATAGATAACAGAGTGAGACACGAGATAGATAATAGAATGAGACACACGATAGATAACAGGGTGGGAAAGAAGATAAAATTTATTAGAGATATTATTTTGAGAAAGCACAAGTTCAAGAGAGCAGGTAGCGAGCCGCAGCAAACATTAGCACAATGAGAGGGGCAATTATGATGAGAACCAGCCGTCAGCTCACCTGATGATTGCTAGGCTTAGTCAGTGCCATCACCAGCTCCGGCAGGACACCGCGGCTAACAAACTCGTCAATAGGCGGATGTCGCTCTTTAGACAGGGCCTTCCGACAGGCCTGTATGGCGGCGAACCTGTCAGCTGGCGAGCCAGTTTTCATAGCCTTGCAGATGTCCTCGACGCTGGCGCTGGCGAAGGCGTTGTTGGAGTCGCGCAACGGGCTAAGGATCTTGCCGCTGCCGGCCGACTGCTGCTGCTGCTGCTGCTGGCCGCCAGCGCCGCCCACCGCCAGATCGTCTTCGTCCTCGTTATCAACGGCCAAATCGATGTTCCTCCGCTTCATCATCTGATCAGTTTTGGAGGCTTTGCGCAATTCGACGCTGGCGTCGTTGCCGTCGACGACGCAGCTCTTCGCCATCTTTGTCTTTGTTTTTGTATAGGCGAGATCGTTCAGACGCGGGTGCGCGAGGATTGTTCCATAATTTTCCGTTTATGTATGCGTTCTGTTGTGCAATTGGAAGCTCCAATTAAGGATTTGAATAAATTATTAGCTGAAAGGTGAGCATTAGAGGAAATTGCAGTCAGTCTATATCAAGGATCTTTTTTATTGAATATCAAAGAACAATGGCTAGGTGTTGTAAGATAGCTTTTACTTTTTTGTCTGGGTTTTTTGCACGAATAGGAATGCTATAGCATCCTGAAATTTCACCTAGGATGCAATTTTGCATTCAGAATTTTTTAATTTTTCACAATTTAGCAAAATTTTAGGACTAAAATTCTAGCATGTACAGTTGTATTGCAAATACAACTAATGATGAAAAAACACCCACCTCTTTGTTCAATTACCTTGCTTGATGTAATGCAATTAAGCTGTGATATGCAATCTAAAAATTCTAAACACAAATTATCAGAACATTCCATTGGCTTTTTAGCAAAAAAATGTGATAAAATTTATTTTGGACAAAACATTGTATTTCTAATTAGAGGCATTTACATAGGATAATGGATAAAAATATACTTCAAACTAGCTAAAATGCAAATTAATATCTTTAAGCCTTTTCTGGATTCTATATTATGAAGTCCTATAATAGTTTTAAATTTCTACTGATTTGCACTTTAACTTTGTGGGATACTTGTTTTATTTCTATCATTGAATTGAAAGATTTTCTTTAAAATAATATAGAATCTAAAATGCAAATGATTTAAATACTATAATGCCATTAAAAAACCTCATATAATATATTTTACCTACTATTATATATTATAGAGTTTCTATTTAAATTTAAATTTAAATTAGTGCCTAATACAAATAAATTTGTTTAAATGGTACATAGTCTAGAAATATTATGTAAATGTTATTTTCAACTTTATTTCAAATATATATTTAAGTGTAATAGTATAAATACAAGCAGATATTGAAAGAGAAAAGGTAATGTGCCATAATACCCTAAGTTCAATTAAAACTTCTAAAGGCTTTGTAAGGCATTGTTTCAAGGAGTAAGTTTTGAAGTGCATTTAAGACTAAGCAATTTTAGTTGATTCTAAGAGTAATTCATAATTGCTACAAGAGCAACAACAATAACAAAATAGGCTAGCTATCAGATGAAAAACTGTACAACGAGTAATAAGAAGTCCTATACTAAGACCATTGCTAAGAATTATATTGAGAAAATTGCTAAGACAATTTCTAAGAATTATACTCAAATTAGATACCAAGACTAATACAAAGAAATAGATCATAGAAGCCGTGATCCTCTGATCTATATGATTTTATATAGGCCTATTTTATAATTATATATATTATTGAATAGAATGAATACATTTTCATTTACTAACTAATAAAAATCCTCATTTATCTTTCAATAAGACCTAGTCCTAGGCTGCCTGAAACAGAGAACAAGACTGTTAAATGCTGATTAGCTAAAAATAGATTTTTTAAGACTGTAGCTATTTCCCTAAGCCATAGTGGACTACATGCTATCAATCTACCTACTGTTTTAGGCCCTATATGAAATTTAAAGAAAATGAATTTCAGTCAGTAAATTGTTGGCAGGAATTTTTAGGTCATTTTTAGTATTACCAGTACAACTGCAGCTGTAGCAATGAAGTTTATTTAAATTATATAAAATATACTTTGATAAATTAGCTAATTACGTTTGGAACCTTGGCTTATTAGTCCTAGGCATAAGCAAAAAAAGGTGCGAAATTTTAGAATAAAAAACGAGAAAAACTTTAGAGCCAATACTAAATGGATCATAGTTAGTGTAGCAATTCGATATTCGTTAGTAAGGGGCACAGGGACGGTGCTTGTACTGCTTGCGGCTGTTCTGAACTTTCTGACGCTCTTCTCTAGAGCAATCCTCGGTAAAAATTGAATTAACATAAAACGAACGGATTTTGTTCCGTGAATTCGCGTAACTATTACATAATTAATGTAATTTACATTATTTCCTGCCTATTTTATTATTAAAGCAGCGCAGAGTTTTTCTGCTTTGCCTTTTTTAGGACCACACATTGCCTAGCTCACAGCTTTGCTAAATACAGACTTAGCATAAAGAACATAAAGAACACTCACGAAATTTCCGTAACGCTAACAACACGCGATCAGCCACCAAGTAGTCACCGTACTTAATTTTATAAATTATCTTTCTAAAAAACTAAATAAAACATAAGAACCACCTTTGCTCTTAACCAATTTTTTTCCCGCCGTCTACGTAGACCGGCGGGCCGAGAGAGACAAAAAAGTGGACAAGTGGGCCAGAATTGGCTACTTCGTGTTTGTTAAAAGTGGGCCAAAATTGGTCATAAAAATTTTTTTTATTTTGCCTTAAAAAATGTTCATTACATTATTTTATGCTCTAATCTGAATTTTTTTTTGATTTGGTGTATTATTAAAGAAGTTATGGAACTTCGAAATACAAAGTAGATCCCTATTCATTTACATTGAAACGGTACGAAGCGTTTTGGGGTGGGTGAATTTTAATGCAAGAATATCTGGGTAGGCAAAGTAGCACCTTTTTAACAAGCTATTTCCTCGAAATTGACAGAAAAAAATAGGAAAATCCAGGTTAATAGAAAATATATTCGAAATATATACGAAACCCATGAAATATATGGCTAGTAAATATAAGTAAAGAAGTGATTAAGTGTGTAATTAAATATATACGCTATAGCTGTGCCCAAGCCAGATCTAAGCAACTAGAATGCAGTAAGTAATTAATATTTTTTAAAACACAACTGGTAGTATTCTCTCCATAGTTCTAAACAGAGCATCATCAACAAAACAAGGTTTCTACGTACTGCTAAGAGATATGCCTTTTTAAATTAGCTTGATTTGAATCAAGTATCTACTAAAAAGGTTTATAACCAAAGCTTTTGTATAGTATATTGTTTCTGTTATATTGTTACTAAAATAACTAAATATTCTATGTAGCCACCATAGTCAGAAAGGTGGCCTTTTTGGGGGAAAATTCCCGTGCACACGAAGGGTCTTGGCGCACAAGCGCAGTGCCCACAAAGGGTTTTGGCGCATATTGGTGCACAAGTGGTGCAAAATTGCTAATATAATAGGCAAAATTAGCAAAAATGTGTCTACTTTGTGAAGATTTAGAGGAGAGTACAAGCAAAAACATAGCAAATAGGAAGAAGTAGAGAAGAAATTGTTTGTGGGACCTTTTTTATTTTTTGGTCCTTCAAACTTTTGACCCTAACTTTGGTGCATAGACGGCGCACAGATTGTGTCCCCAAAATTTATTCTGGTGCCATAGTCAGGAAGGTGGCACATTGTGCACTGGAATAAATTTTGGGGGGACAATCTGTGCGCCGTCGAAGCGCCATTTGTGCGCCAAAAGTTCAAAGGACCAAAAAAAGGTCCCGCGGACAAGTTCTTCTCTATTTCTTCCCTGGGTTTTTTTGTGCTATAGGGATACTATAGCATCTTGACTTTGAGAATAGTATCCTGAAATTTGATATAGGATGCAATTTTGCATCCTGATTTTTTTAATTCTTCATAATAAAATGCTTCTTATTTAAGACTTTTGAATAATTGCATCCCAAACCCTGAAATTGCATCCTAAAATGAAGAACATGATGCGATTTTGCATCCTATGCCCAGCAAAAAAATAAACCCAGCTTCTTCCACTTTGCTACGTTTGTGCTTATAATCTTGTCTAAATCTTCACACAGTAGTCACATTTTTGCCTATAATATTACCAATTTTGCACTGCTTGTGCACCAAAATGCACCAAAACCCTTTGTGTGCACCGTGCTTATATGCCAATGTGCACCAAGATCCTTTGTGTGTGCCGCGCTTGTGTGCCAATGTGCGCCAAGACCCTTCATGTGCGCCAGAATTTTCTGCCAAAAAGGCCACCTTCCTGACTATGGTTCTGGCACACACTGTGCCACCTTCCTGACTATGGTATAGCCAGTTTTAGCTATGAAAATTAATTATATGCAAAGAAAATATTTGAATTATACTTTTTATGTGTTTCCCAAAGAATTCATCAATTTTTGTGGTATGCTCATTACTTTTGTATAAATATATGTATTTTTTAGTCTATATTTTGCCTGTTTTGCAAGATAAAAAATATTATTTTGTCAATTTGTCAATAACTCTAACATGGATTTTATCTGACCCTTTAACTGCAAATATAGCTTCTAATTCCCTAAATATATAGGTATCCAGCTTCTAATGCCCTAAATACATATCCTGCATATATAAAAGTCATTTTAACAAAATTTTTAATTTCCACAAAACTGTAAACAAAAGTGCAGCTATAATTTTTATAAAATATGTAACAACTGCTAGCTGTTAATTTTTTGCTTTTCTTTTTTAAAAGTCTAGTATAATGATCACAAATGTTAGATGGCTGGTTGTGAGACAAGTATAGATACTTGTAGAGTAATTTCCACAAAATACACTTTAGTTGTCATACCTTCGCCCACCTTTTAAAGGTATAATAGCAATATTTTAAATACGCACAACTAAAGGGCATTGCAAAAATATTACCTCTGTTTCTTCAGGGGCAAGCTGTCCAAGGTCATTAACAGTGGAACATATACACATATAAATAAAAGAAAATATTTTGCTGATCTTAAAATAGCCTAGTTACCAAGGTCACCAGATCTTAAATTCCTTGGCACATGACTGACAGGACTCAGCAGGAATTTGGCTCTGCTGCCGCTGCATGCAGGCTTATGGTGATGTCCTTGGTTGAATGGGCTTTTCACAATCTTGAAACCAGTTTAAATTTTGTTGCAAATTTCCTATCTCCATAGTGTATTTTAAGAATAGCCCACTCTGTACTGACCCTTTGGTAGCAAGTTTATCGCATCCCCAGGCTATTGCACTCCAGTTTGAGTTTCAGTCTTAGCCTTTGAGTTGTTAGTTTTGTGTCAAGTTACTCGTAGACATGTGTTCCTCTACCTGTCCCTAACCAAGTCCAAACCCCTACCCTAACCAAAAGCCATCTCTTGCCACCAATTTCAGGCTACAGAACAGGCCACTCATCTGCTGAGACCAAAGGCGCTGCCGGCGCAGCAGAGCCTCAGCCATCCTAGCAGCAGCAGAAGCTCTCACCCTAGCCTGTTTGCTGCGCTGCAAGCGCCTCGCCGCAGCTCCCGGCTGCAGTCGCTGTCACCAGCTGTGCTGCCAGGCCAGTTGTGATGCTTAAGCTGAGGATTTATTTCAGCCTCAATTTCATGAGCAACAAGGCACGCTGGCCAAGAAGCTCCCACCCTGGCCTACTTGCTATGCTGGCCACCCTGGTCACCAGCTGCGCCACCACTAGAGAAATTACCCGACAGAGGCTGTCAACTGTGGAGCAACAATTTAGTGGCATGCTTAAAAGCTTCAAAGCTTTCTTGGACTCAGTGTCGCTTTTATTACCTGCTGTCCATGCCAAGTCCTTGAGGCCCGTCTGTGATCTCCCCAACTTTTCTTCAGGCCCTTCTTTGATCTCCCCCACTGTCCTTCAGGCCCTTCTGTGATCTCCCTCATGTGTTTATTCCAATCTATCTAGTATTTTTTTTTCAAATAAATTAGCATTTGCTTTAGTAAACTTTGAATTTTAAGTGAATTGTTTTTACTGGTATTCATTACCGTTTAACTGTACAGAGTTCCATAATAAGCGTAAAATAATAAAAGTAAACTACTTACATGGATTAAAGTTGCTATGTTTTTTTAATTCTTGTAATAACACTTGTAACAAAATGTTTGATGCCTTCAATTTTCCTGCTTCCATTGATCCAAAACGTCTAAATAGTTGATTTTTTAAAATCATAATGAACCTGAGTTTGTTTAACCTAACTACAAATGAGCTCACCTAATTTGTCCATAAATCTAAACAGGTGCTTCAGTCAAGTTGGGATAATACTAGAAGCCTATTATCCTGTTCTCATATTTTTACCTGTACATGTACCTCAGCCAAGGACCACTAGGAAAATCCGACAAATCCTTTAGGCTGCCAAAAAGTGAGTGACTGACTGTGAGTGAGTCGGTAGGTAGGTAGGTCAGCCGACACTTACTCCCAGCTCAAAACAGACAAATCTCTCAGGCTACGAAAAACTGAGTGAGTGAATCAGTGAGTGGGTGAGTGAGTGAGTCAGAGAGAGCGTGTAGGTAAGTGAGTGAGTGGTTAGACTTCCGCCTGTCATTCTATGAAGTGGAAAATCCGAAAAAAGCCAAATGAAGTATTTACTGGGCAACGTAATAGCCCGCAGTCTTCATTCACAAAGCTTAGACGCAATCAAAACGAGATTTGCGGGGAACAAGCTGGCAGATTTACAATGCATGTAACTATCTAGCTAGTTGCTACGAATATAATTTGCTGGATATTTAAAGCAAAAAAGCAGTGCTGTATTCATGTCAAAGGTTCTAGACGTGAAAAATGATGTTGATTTAGGACAAAAAGTGATAGTTTGGTTTAAAGCCTCAATGTAGCATACTATTTTACTGAATCGCCCTTGTCTTTAATATATATGCTCCAAGAATGTTTCTACAATACTTCGTCTGTCACGAAATGCAGTTGGAATTTATGTACGAAGCTTTGTGATGCTTAGCTGCGTCATCTCGTACTGTCCATCTACTGGTCTATCTTGACTTTGAGCTCAACCATTTTTAAGCAACATATCAACAGAGCATGGAGTAGATAGTTAATCTGACTAAAGTGGATGGCATCATTTATCGAAAAATCAAAAGTGCGATATTATATATGCAACACAAACTTTCGCTGGAAATTGCAGTATAGTCCCGCTGGACTATATGTCAAAGCTTTTTGGACCAAAGTCAATGATTAGTTGTTTGTCCAATGACAATGGTAGCTTCGCCACTCATGAAAATTTATTCATTGTCAAATTTCCAAACCATATAGACAACATTACTGTCTCGCGACTAATTATAAATAAAAGACGATTATAAATTGACTTACATTGTCAATGCACGAAGAAGTGTGACAATAAGCCATCAGGTTTACAACCCGAATCAAGCATAATTCTGCTTTATCTATCTATCTATCTAAACTATCTATCTGTTGGGTTTCGGCTTTGTCGTTTTACCGACGCGGCCTCAGGGCACCGATCTTATCGACAACTCTGGCCTCCTATTCCCGATCTCGAGGTCAGCCCCAGGGGTAGATTTCCTGGCAAAATTTTGCCAGGTCTGATTTCCACCAAAAACTAGTGTCTTCTAGCTGTCAATCTCGAAGTCATAGCCAACTAAGGGACACTGCAGGATTAAGATCGCATGACCCAGGCAGGCTCAAATGACTTTTGCAGGGAGTTCTTGCATGTATCGGATTACATGTATGTGGACTCGAATGCACTGTTATATTATTAAGAGGGGTAAGTCAGGAATGTCTAAGCTTCAGGCCCTAATGCTTCAACTAACTACTGTAAAGCACTAAAATGACCTAATTAGCCTCTTCTAAAAGTCCGCCCTAACTACTCTAAAGATTACATTTAGTTACACTAATACTTGGGCTGCCGTGCTGCCCCGAAATGCGCTAATTTGCTATTTAGTTGCTTGAACCTACTACTAACTGTACTACGAAGTATACAGTCTGCCAATTTTGAACTCTAACACTTAGAAGAAAGTGTTACAAGAGCTAAATGCAGATTTCGAACCAACCCTGACATTCACAAACTATATATTTCTACATTAAGTTGTTTTAACCGGCATACTTGGTCTGCAAACTTTGAACGCTACCAGTTAGAAGAAACTGTGCCGGCCAGAGCTGATGGCCAATTTCAAACCAACCTGGCCTTCACAAACTATATAATTTTCCAAAAAGTTGTTCTAAACTGAAACGAAACAGCATACAAAGTCTGCAAATTTTGAACGCTACCACTTAAAAAAAACTGTAGCAAGCTCCTAACGGATTTCGAACCTACCCTAACATTTATAAACTTTATATTTTGCGATTAGGTCATATAAACCTAACATCAAACAGTACAAAAAGTCTGCGAATTTTGAACGCTACCGGTTAGAAGAAACTGTGGCGGCAAGAGCTGATAGCGAATTTCGAACCATTTATAAACTTTATATTTTGCGATTAGGTCATATAAACCTATAGCACAAAACAGCATACACAGTCTGCAATTTTTGAACTCTAACACTTGGAAGAAACTGTGACCAGAGCTAAATGCAGATTTCGAACCAACCCTGACATTCACAAACTATATATTTCTACATTAAGTCGTTGTGACCTCTAACGCTACCACTTAGAAAAAACTGCGACGGCCAGAGCTGAAAGCGAATTTTGAACCAACCTGGCATTTACAAACTATATAGTTTTCCATTGAGTTGTTCTAACCTGAAACGAAACGGCATACTTGGTCTGCAAATTTTGAACGCTACCACTTAGAAGAAACTGTGGCGAGAGCTCATAACGGATTTCGAACCTACCCTAACATTTATAAACTTTATATTTTGCAAAAAGGTCATATAAACCTAACATAGAACAGCATACAAAGTCTGCAAATTTTGAACGCTACCACTTAGAAAAAACTGTGACGGCCAGAGCTGAAAGCGAATTTTGAACCAACCTGGCATTTACAAACTATATAGTTTTCCATTGAGTTGTTCTAACCTGAAACGAAACGGCATACTTGGTCTGCAAATTTTGAACGCTACCACTTAGAAGAAACTGTGGCGAGAGCTCATAACGGATTTCGAACCTACCCTAACATTTATAAACTTTATATTTTGCGATTACGTCATATAAACCTAACATAGAACAGCATACAAAGTCTGCAAATTTTGAACGCTACCAGTTAGAAGAAACTGTGGCGAGAGCTCATAACGGATTTCGAACCTACCCTGACATTTATAAACTTTATATTTTGTGATTGGGTCATATAAACCTAACATAAAACAGCATACAAAGTCTTTTGGGTCATATTGGGTCATATAAACCTAACATAAAACAGCATACAAAGTCTGCGAATTTTGAACGCTACCAGTTAGAAGAAACTGTGGCCAGAGCTGATAGCGAATTTCGAACCAACCCTGACATTCAGAAAGTACATATTTTGCGATTAGGTCATGTAAACCTAACAGAAAACAGCATACACAGTCTGCAAATTTTTAACTCTAACACTTGGAAGAAACTGTGACAAGAGCTAAACGCAGATTTCGAACAAACCCTGACATTCACAAACTATATATTTCTACATTAAGTTGTTCTAACCTGAAAGGAAACATCATACATGGTCTGCAAATTTTGAACGCTACCACTTAGAAGAAACTGTTGCAAGAGCTCATAACGGATTTCGAACCTACCCTGACATTCACAAACTATATATTTTGCGATTAGGTCATATAAACCTAGCACAAAACAGCATACAAAGTCTGCAAATTTTGAACGCTACCAGTTAGAAGAAACTGTGGCGGCCAGAGCTGATAGCGAATTTTGAACCAACCTGGCATTCACAAACTATATAATTTTCCATTAAGTTGTTCTAACCTGAAACGAAACGGCATACATGGTCTGCAAATTTTGAATGCTACCACTTAGAAGAAACTGTTACAAGAGCTCATAACGGATTTCGAACCTACCCTGACATTCACAAACTATATATTTTGCGATTAGGTCATATAAACCTAGCAGAAAACAGCATACAAAGTCTGCAAATTTTGAACGCTATCAGTTAGAAGAAACTGTGGCCAGAGCTGATAGCGAATTTCGAACCAACCCTGACATTCAGAAAGTACATATTTTGCGATTAGGTCATGTATACCTAACAGAAAACAGCAGACACAGTATGCAAATTTTGAACTCTAACGCTTGGAAGAAACTGTGATCAGAGCTAAATGCAGATTGCGAACCAACCCTGACATTCATAAACTATATATTTCTACATTAAGTTGTTCTAACCTGAAAGGAAACATCATACATGGTCAGCAAATTTTGAACGCTACCACTTAGAAGAAACTGTGGCGAGAGCTCATAACGGATTTCGAACCTACCCTGACATTTATAAACTATATATTTTGCGATTAGGTCAAATAAACCTAGCACAAAACAGCATACAAAGTCTGCAAATTTTGAACGCTATTAAGTAGAAGAAACTGTGGCCAAAGCTGATAGCCAATTTTGAACCAACCTGGCATTCACAAACTATATAATTTTCCATTAAGTTGTTCTAACCTGAAACGAAACGGCATACATGGTCTGCAAATTTTGAACGCTACTACTTAGAAGAAACTGTTGCAAGAGCTCATAACGGATTTCGAACCTACCCTGACATTCACAAACTATATATTTTGCGATTAGGTCATATAAACCTAGCACAAAACAGCATACAAAGTCTGCAAATTTTGAACGCTACCAGTTAGAAGAAACTGTGGCGGCCAGAGCTGATAGCGAATTTTGAACCAACCTGGCATTCACAAACTATATAATTTTCCATTAAGTTGTTCTAACCTGAAACGAAACGGCATACATGGTCTGCAAATTTTGAACGCTACCACTTAGAAGAAACTGTTGCAAGAGCTCATAACGGATTTCGAACCTACCCTGACATTCACAAACTATATATTTTGCGTTTAGTTCAAATAAACCTAGCACAAAACAGCATAAAAAGTCCGCAAATTTTGAACGCTATTAAGTAGAAGAAACTGTGGCCAAAGCTGATAGCCAATTTTGAACCAACCTGGCATTCACAAACTATATAATTTTCCATTAAGTTGTTCTAACCTGAAACGAAACGGCATACATGGTCTGCAAATTTTGAACGCTACCAGTTAGAAGAAACTGTGGCGAGAGCTCATAACGGATTTCGAACCTACCCTGACATTTATAAACTTTATATTTTGTGATTGGGTCATATAAACCTAACATAAAACAGCATACAAAGTCTTTTGGGTCATATTGGGTCATATAAACCTAACATAAAACAGCATACAAAGTCTGCGAATTTTGAACGCTACCAGTTAGAAGAAACTGTGGCCAGAGCTGATAGCGAATTTCGAACCAACCCTGACATTCAGAAAGTACATATTTTGCGATTAGGTCATGTAAACCTAACAGAAAACAGCATACACAGTCTGCAAATTTTTAACTCTAACACTTGGAAGAAACTGTGACAAGAGCTAAACGCAGATTTCGAACAAACCCTGACATTCACAAACTATATATTTCTACATTAAGTTGTTCTAACCTGAAAGGAAACATCATACATGGTCTGCAAATTTTGAACGCTACCACTTAGAAGAAACTGTTGCAAGAGCTCATAACGGATTTCGAACCTACCCTGACATTCACAAACTATATATTTTGCGATTAGGTCAAATAAACCTAGCACAAAACAGCATACAAAGTCTGCAAATTTTGAACGCTACCAGTTAGAAGAAACTGTGGCGGCCAGAGCTGATAGCGAATTTTGAACCAACCTGGCATTCACAAACTATATAATTTTCCATTAAGTTGTTCTAACCTGAAACGAAACGGCATACATGGTCTGCAAATTTTGAATGCTACCACTTAGAAGAAACTGTTACAAGAGCTCATAACGGATTTCGAACCTACCCTGACATTCACAAACTATATATTTTGCGATTAGGTCATATAAACCTAGCAGAAAACAGCATACAAAGTCTGCAAATTTTGAACGCTATCAGTTAGAAGAAACTGTGGCCAGAGCTGATAGCGAATTTCGAACCAACCCTGACATTCAGAAAGTACATATTTTGCGATTAGGTCATGTATACCTAACAGAAAACAGCAGACACAGTATGCAAATTTTGAACTCTAACGCTTGGAAGAAACTGTGATCAGAGCTAAATGCAGATTGCGAACCAACCCTGACATTCATAAACTATATATTTCTACATTAAGTTGTTCTAACCTGAAAGGAAACATCATACATGGTCAGCAAATTTTGAACGCTACCACTTAGAAGAAACTGTGGCGAGAGCTCATAACGGATTTCGAACCTACCCTGACATTTATAAACTATATATTTTGCGATTAGGTCAAATAAACCTAGCACAAAACAGCATACAAAGTCTGCAAATTTTGAACGATATTAAGTAGAAGAAACTGTGGCCAAAGCTGATAGCCAATTTTGAACCAACCTGGCATTCACAAACTATATAATTTTCCATTAAGTTGTTCTAACCTGAAACGAAACGGCATACATGGTCTGCAAATTTTGAACGCTACTACTTAGAAGAAACTGTTGCAAGAGCTCATAACGGATTTCGAACCTACCCTGACATTCACAAACTATATATTTTGCGATTAGGTCATATAAACCTAGCACAAAACAGCATACAAAGTCTGCAAATTTTGAACGCTACCAGTTAGAAGAAACTGTGGCGGCCAGAGCTGATAGCGAATTTTGAACCAACCTGGCATTCACAAACTATATAATTTTCCATTAAGTTGTTCTAACCTGAAACGAAACGGCATACATGGTCTGCAAATTTTGAACGCTACCACTTAGAAGAAACTGTTGCAAGAGCTCATAACGGATTTCGAACCTACCCTGACATTCACAAACTATATATTTTGCGTTTAGTTCAAATAAACCTAGCACAAAACAGCATAAAAAGTCCGCAAATTTTGAACGCTATTAAGTAGAAGAAACTGTGGCCAAAGCTGATAGCCAATTTTGAACCAACCTGGCATTCACAAACTATATAATTTTCCATTAAGTTGTTCTAACCTGAAACGAAACGGCATACATGGTCTGCAAATTTTGAACGCTACCACTTAGAAGAAACTGTGGCGAGAGCTCATAACGGATTTCGAACCTACCCTAACATTTATAAACTTTATATTTTGCGATTGGGTCATATAAACCTAACATAAAACAGCATACAAAGTCTGCAAATTTTGAACGCTATTAAGTAGAAGAAACTGTGGCCAAAGCTGATAGCCAATTTTGAACCAACCTGGCATTCACAAACTATATAATTTTCCATTAAGTTGTTCTAACCTGAAACGAAACGGCATACATGGTCTGCAAATTTTGAACGCTACCACTTAGAAGAAACTGTTGCAAGAGCTCATAACGGATTTCGAACCTACCCTGACATTCACAAACTATATATTTTGCGATTGGGTCATATAAACCTAGCACAAAACAGCATACAAAGTCTGCAAATTTTGAACGCTATCAGTTAGAAGAAACTGTGGCCAGAGCTGATAGCGAATTTCGAACCAACCCTGACATTCAGAAAGTACATATTTTGCGATTAGGTCATGTATACCTAACAGAAAACAGCAGACACAGTATGCAAATTTTGAACTCTAACGCTTGGAAGAAACTGTGATCAGAGCTAAATGCAGATTGCGAACCAACCCTGACATTCATAAACTATATATTTCTACATTAAGTTGTTCTAACCTGAAAGGAAACATCATACATGGTCAGCAAATTTTGAACGCTACCACTTAGAAGAAACTGTGGCGAGAGCTCATAACGGATTTCGAACCTACCCTGACATTTATAAACTATATATTTTGCGTTTAGTTCAAATAAACCTAGCACAAAACAGCATAAAAAGTCCGCAAATTTTGAACGCTATTAAGTAGAAGAAACTGTGGCCAAAGCTGATAGCCAATTTTGAACCAACCTGGCATTCACAAACTATATAATTTTCCATTAAGTTGTTCTAACCTGAAACGAAACGGCATACATGGTCTGCAAATTTTGAACGCTACCCCTTAGAAGAAACTGTGGCGAGAGCTCATAACGGATTACGAACCTACCCTAACATTTATAAACTTTATATTTTGCAAAAAGGTCATATAAACCTAACATAAAACAGCATACAAAGTCTGCAAATTTTGAACGCTATTAAGTAGAAGAAACTGTGGCCAAAGCTGATAGCCAATTTTGAACCAACCTGGCATTCACAAACTATATAATTTTCCATTAAGTTGTTCTAACCTGAAACGAAACGGCATACATGGTCTGCAAATTTTGAACGCTACCACTTAGAAGAAACTGTTGCAAGAGCTCATAACGGATTTCGAACCTACCCTGACATTCACAAACTATATATTTTGCGATTAGGTCATATAAACCTAGCAGAAAACAGCATACAAAGTCTGCAAATTTTGAACGCTATCAGTTAGAAGAAACTGTGGCCAGAGCTGATAGCGAATTTCGAACCAACCCTGACATTCAGAAAGTACATATTTTGCGATTAGGTCATGTATACCTAACAGAAAACAGCAGACACAGTATGCAAATTTTGAACTCTAACGCTTGGAAGAAACTGTGATCAGAGCTAAATGCAGATTACGAACCAACCCTGACATTCACAAACTATATATTTCTACATTAAGTTGTTCTAACCTGAAAGGAAACATCATACATGGTCAGCAAATTTTGAACGCTACCACTTAGAAGAAACTGTGGCGAGAGCTCATAACGGATTTCGAACCTACCCTGACATTTATAAACTATATATTTTGCGATTAGGTCAAATAAACCTAGCACAAAACAGCATAAAAAGTCCGCAAATTTTGAACGCTATTAAGTAGAAGAAACTGTGGCCAAAGCTGATAGCCAATTTTGAACCAACCTGGCATTCACAAACTATATAATTTTCCATTAAGTTGTTCTAACCTGAAACGAAACGGCATACATGGTCTGCAAATTTTGAACGCTACCCCTTAGAAGAAACTGTGGCGAGAGCTCATAACGGATTACGAACCTACCCTAACATTTATAAACTTTATATTTTGCAAAAAGGTCATATAAACCTAACATAAAACAGCATACAAAGTCTGCAAATTTTGAACGCTATTAAGTAGAAGAAACTGTGGCCAAAGCTGATAGCCAATTTTGAACCAACCTGGCATTCACAAACTATATAATTTTCCATTAAGTTGTTCTAACCTGAAACGAAACGGCATACATGGTCTGCAAATTTTGAACGCTACCACTTAGAAGAAACTGTTGCAAGAGCTCATAACGGATTTCGAACCTACCCTGACATTCACAAACTATATATTTTGCGTTTAGTTCAAATAAACCTAGCACAAAACAGCATAAAAAGTCCGCAAATTTTGAACGCTATTAAGTAGAAGAAACTGTGGCCAAAGCTGATAGCCAATTTTGAACCAACCTGGCATTCACAAACTATATAATTTTCCATTAAGTTGTTCTAACCTGAAACGAAACGGCATACATGGTCTGCAAATTTTGAACGCTACCACTTAGAAGAAACTGTGGCGAGAGCTCATAACGGATTTCGAACCTACCCTAACATTTATAAACTTTATATTTTGCGATTGGGTCATATAAACCTAGCATAAAACAGCATACAAAGTCTGCAAATTTTGAACGCTATCAGTTAGAAGAAACTGTGGCCAGAGCTGATAGCGAATTTCGAACCAACCCTGACATTCAGAAAGTACATATTTTGCGATTAGGTCATGTATACCTAACAGAAAACAGCAGACACAGTATGCAAATTTTGAACTCTAACGCTTGGAAGAAACTGTGATCAAAGCTAAATGCAGATTGCGAACCAACCCTGACATTCACAAACTATATATTTCTACATTAAGTTGTTCTAACCTGAAAGGAAACATCATACATGGTCAGCAAATTTTGAACGCTACCACTTAGAAGAAACTGTGGCGAGAGCTCATAACGGATTTCGAACCTACCCTGACATTTATAAACTATATATTTTGCGTTTAGTTCAAATAAACCTAGCACAAAACAGCATAAAAAGTCCGCAAATTTTGAACGCTATTAAGTAGAAGAAACTGTGGCCAAAGCTGATAGCCAATTTTGAACCAACCTGGCATTCACAAACTATATAATTTTCCATTAAGTTGTTCTAACCTGAAACGAAACGGCATACATGGTCTGCAAATTTTGAACGCTACCACTTAGAAGAAACTGTTGCAAGAGCTCATAACGGATTTCGAACCTACCCTGACATTCACAAACTATATATTTTGCGATTAGGTCATATAAACCTAGCACAAAACAGCATACAAAGTCTGCAAATTTTGAACGCTACCAGTTAGAAGAAACTGTGGCGGCCAGAGCTGATAGCGAATTTTGAACCAACCTGGCATTCACAAACTATATAATTTTCCATTAAGTTGTTCTAACCTGAAACGAAACGGCATACATGGTCTGCAAATTTTGAACGCTACCACTTAGAAGAAACTGTTGCAAGAGCTCATAACGGATTTCGAACCTACCCTGACATTCACAAACTATATATTTTGCGATTAGGTCATATAAACCTAGCACAAAACAGCATACAAAGTCTGCAAATTTTGAACGCTATCAGTTAGAAGAAACTGTGGCCAGAGCTGATAGCGAATTTCGAACCAACCCTGACATTCAGAAAGTACATATTTTGCGATTAGGTCATGTATACCTAACAGAAAACAGCAGACACAGTATGCAAATTTTGAACTCTAACGCTTGGAAGAAACTGTGATCAGAGCTAAATGCAGATTACGAACCAACCCTGACATTCACAAACTATATATTTCTACATTAAGTTGTTCTAACCTGAAAGGAAACATCATACATGGTCAGCAAATTTTGAACGCTACCACTTAGAAGAAACTGTGGCGAGAGCTCATAACGGATTTCGAACCTACCCTGACATTTATAAACTATATATTTTGCGATTAGGTCAAATAAACCTAGCACAAAACAGCATAAAAAGTCCGCAAATTTTGAACGCTATTAAGTAGAAGAAACTGTGGCCAAAGCTGATAGCCAATTTTGAACCAACCTGGCATTCACAAACTATATAATTTTCCATTAAGTTGTTCTAACCTGAAACGAAACGGCATACATGGTCTGCAAATTTTGAACGCTACCCCTTAGAAGAAACTGTGGCGAGAGCTCATAACGGATTACGAACCTACCCTAACATTTATAAACTTTATATTTTGCAAAAAGGTCATATAAACCTAACATAAAACAGCATACAAAGTCTGCAAATTTTGAACGCTATTAAGTAGAAGAAACTGTGGCCAAAGCTGATAGCCAATTTTGAACCAACCTGGCATTCACAAACTATATAATTTTCCATTAAGTTGTTCTAACCTGAAACGAAACGGCATACATGGTCTGCAAATTTTGAACGCTACCACTTAGAAGAAACTGTGGCAAGAGCTCATAACGGATTTCGAACCTACCCTAACATTTATAAACTTTATATTTTGCGATTGGGTCATATAAACCTAACATAAAACAGCATACAAAGTCTGCAAATTTTGAACGCTATTAAGTAGAAGAAACTGTGGCCAAAGCTGATAGCCAATTTTGAACCAACCTGGCATTCACAAACTATATAATTTTCCATTAAGTTGTTCTAACCTGAAACGAAACGGCATACATGGTCTGCAAATTTTGAACGCTACCACTTAGAAGAAACTGTTGCAAGAGCTCATAACGGATTTCGAACCTACCCTGACATTCACAAACTATATATTTTGCGATTGGGTCATATAAACCTAGCACAAAACAGCATACAAAGTCTGCAAATTTTGAACGCTACCAGTTAGAAGAAACTGTGGCGGCCAGAGCTGATAGCGAATTTTGAACCAACCTGGCATTCACAAACTATATAATTTTCCATTAAGTTGTTCTAACCTGAAACGAAACGGCATACATGGTCTGCAAATTTTGAACGCTACCACTTAGAAGAAACTGTTGCAAGAGCTCATAACGGATTTCGAACCTACCCTGACATTCACAAACTATATATTTTGCGATTAGGTCATATAAACCTAGCAGAAAACAGCATACAAAGTCTGCAAATTTTGAACGCTATCAGTTAGAAGAAACTGTGGCCAGAGCTGATAGCGAATTTCGAACCAACCCTGACATTCAGAAAGTACATATTTTGCGATTAGGTCATGTATACCTAACAGAAAACAGCAGACACAGTATGCAAATTTTGAACTCTAACGCTTGGAAGAAACTGTGATCAGAGCTAAATGCAGATTACGAACCAACCCTGACATTCACAAACTATATATTTCTACATTAAGTTGTTCTAACCTGAAAGGAAACATCATACATGGTCAGCAAATTTTGAACGCTACCACTTAGAAGAAACTGTGGCGAGAGCTCATAACGGATTTCGAACCTACCCTGACATTTATAAACTATATATTTTGCGATTAGGTCAAATAAACCTAGCACAAAACAGCATAAAAAGTCCGCAAATTTTGAACGCTATTAAGTAGAAGAAACTGTGGCCAAAGCTGATAGCCAATTTTGAACCAACCTGGCATTCACAAACTATATAATTTTCCATTAAGTTGTTCTAACCTGAAACGAAACGGCATACATGGTCTGCAAATTTTGAACGCTACCCCTTAGAAGAAACTGTGGCGAGAGCTCATAACGGATTACGAACCTACCCTAACATTTATAAACTTTATATTTTGCAAAAAGGTCATATAAACCTAACATAAAACAGCATACAAAGTCTGCAAATTTTGAACGCTATTAAGTAGAAGAAACTGTGGCCAAAGCTGATAGCCAATTTTGAACCAACCTGGCATTCACAAACTATATAATTTTCCATTAAGTTGTTCTAACCTGAAACGAAACGGCATACATGGTCTGCAAATTTTGAACGCTACCACTTAGAAGAAACTGTTGCAAGAGCTCATAACGGATTTCGAACCTACCCTGACATTCACAAACTATATATTTGCGATTAGGTCATATAAACCTAGCACAAAACAGCATACAAAGTCTGCAAATTTTGAACGCTACCAGTTAGAAGAAACTGTGGCGGCCAGAGCTGATAGCGAATTTTGAACCAACCTGGCATTCACAAACTATATAATTTTCCATTAAGTTGTTCTAACCTGAAACGAAACGGCATACATGGTCTGCAAATTTTGAACGCTACCACTTAGAAGAAACTGTTGCAAGAGCTCATAACGGATTTCGAACCTACCCTGACATTCACAAACTATATATTTTGCGATTAGGTCATATAAACCTAGCAGAAAACAGCATACAAAGTCTGCAAATTTTGAACGCTATCAGTTAGAAGAAACTGTGGCCAGAGCTGATAGCGAATTTCGAACCAACCCTGACATTCAGAAAGTACATATTTTGCGATTAGGTCATGTATACCTAACAGAAAACAGCAGACACAGTATGCAAATTTTGAACTCTAACGCTTGGAAGAAACTGTGATCAGAGCTAAATGCAGATTACGAACCAACCCTGACATTCACAAACTATATATTTCTACATTAAGTTGTTCTAACCTGAAAGGAAACATCATACATGGTCAGCAAATTTTGAACGCTACCACTTAGAAGAAACTGTGGCGAGAGCTCATAACGGATTTCGAACCTACCCTGACATTTATAAACTATATATTTTGCGATTAGGTCAAATAAACCTAGCACAAAACAGCATAAAAAGTCCGCAAATTTTGAACGCTATTAAGTAGAAGAAACTGTGGCCAAAGCTGATAGCCAATTTTGAACCAACCTGGCATTCACAAACTATATAATTTTCCATTAAGTTGTTCTAACCTGAAACGAAACGGCATACATGGTCTGCAAATTTTGAACGCTACCCCTTAGAAGAAACTGTGGCGAGAGCTCATAACGGATTACGAACCTACCCTAACATTTATAAACTTTATATTTTGCAAAAAGGTCATATAAACCTAACATAAAACAGCATACAAAGTCTGCAAATTTTGAACGCTATTAAGTAGAAGAAACTGTGGCCAAAGCTGATAGCCAATTTTGAACCAACCTGGCATTAACAAACTATATAATTTTCCATTAAGTTGTTCTAACCTGAAACGAAACGGCATACATGGTCTGCAAATTTTGAACGCTACCACTTAGAAGAAACTGTTGCAAGAGCTCACAACGGATTTCGAACCTACCCTGACATTCACAAACTATATATTTTGCGATTAGGTCATATAAACCTAGCACAAAACAGCATACAAAGTCTGCAAATTTTGAACGCTACCAGTTAGAAGAAACTGTGGCGGCCAGAGCTGATAGCGAATTTTGAACCAACCTGGCATTCACAAACTATATAATTTTCCATTAAGTTGTTCTAACCTGAAACGAAACGGCATACATGGTCTGCAAATTTTGAACGCTACCACTTAGAAGAAACTGTTGCAAGAGCTCATAACGGATTTCGAACCTACCCTGACATTCACAAACTATATATTTTGCGATTAGGTCATATAAACCTAGCACAAAACAGCATACAAAGTCTGCAAATTTTGAACGCTATCAGTTAGAAGAAACTGTGGCCAGAGCTGATAGCGAATTTCGAACCAACCCTGACATTCAGAAAGTACATATTTTGCGATTAGGTCATGTATACCTAACAGAAAACAGCAGACACAGTATGCAAATTTTGAACTCTAACGCTTGGAAGAAACTGTGATCAGAGCTAAATGCAGATTACGAACCAACCCTGACATTCACAAACTATATATTTCTACATTAAGTTGTTCTAACCTGAAAGGAAACATCATACATGGTCAGCAAATTTTGAACGCTACCACTTAGAAGAAACTGTGGCGAGAGCTCATAACGGATTTCGAACCTACCCTGACATTTATAAACTATATATTTTGCGATTAGGTCAAATAAACCTAGCACAAAACAGCATAAAAAGTCCGCAAATTTTGAACGCTATTAAGTAGAAGAAACTGTGGCCAGAGCTGATAGCCAATTTTGAACCAACCTGGCATTCACAAACTATTTAATTTTCCATTAAGTTGTTCTAACCTGAAACGAAACGGCATACTTGGTCTGCAAATTTTGAACGCTACCACTTAGAAGAAACTGTGGCGAGAGCTCATAACGGATTACGAACCTACCCTAACATTTATAAACTTTATATTTTGCGATTGGGTCATATAAACCTAACATAAAACAGCATACAAAGTCTGCAAATTTTGATTGCTACCAGTTAGAAGAAACTGTGGCGGCCAGAGCTGATAGCGAATTTTGAACCAACCTGGCATTCACAAACTATATAATTTTCCATTAAGTTGTTCTAACCTGAAACGAAACGGCATACATGGTCTGCAAATTTTGAACGCTACCACTTAGAAGAAACTGTTGCAAGAGCTCATAACGGATTTCGAACCTACCCTGACATTCACAAACTATATATTTTGCGATTAGGTCATATAAACCTAGCACAAAACAGCATAAAAAGTCTGCAAATTTTGAACGCTACCAGTTAGAAGAAACTGTGGCGGCCAGAGCTGATAGCGAATTTTGAACCAACCTGGCATTCACAAACTATATAATTTTCCATTAAGTTGTTCTAACCTGAAACGAAACGGCATACATGGTCTGCAAATTTTGAACGCTACCACTTAGAAGAAACTGTGGCGAGAGCTCATAACGGATTTCGAACCTACCCTAACATTTATAAACTTTATATTTTGCGATTGGGTCATATAAACCTAACATAAAACAGCATACAAAGTCTGCAAATTTTGAACGCTATTAAGTAGAAGAAACTGTGGCCAAAGCTGATAGCCAATTTTGAACCAACCTGGCATTCACAAACTATATAATTTTCCATTAAGTTGTTCTAACCTGAAACGAAACGGCATACATGGTCTGCAAATTTTGAACGCTACCACTTAGAAGAAACTGTTGCAAGAGCTCATAACGGATTTCGAACCTACCCTGACATTCACAAACTATATATTTTGCGATTGGGTCATATAAACCTAGCACAAAACAGCATACAAAGTCTGCAAATTTTGAACGCTATCAGTTAGAAGAAACTGTGGCCAGAGCTGATAGCGAATTTCGAACCAACCCTGACATTCAGAAAGTACATATTTTGCGATTAGGTCATGTATACCTAACAGAAAACAGCAGACACAGTATGCAAATTTTGAACTCTAACGCTTGGAAGAAACTGTGATCAGAGCTAAATGCAGATTGCGAACCAACCCTGACATTCATAAACTATATATTTCTACATTAAGTTGTTCTAACCTGAAAGGAAACATCATACATGGTCAGCAAATTTTGAACGCTACCACTTAGAAGAAACTGTGGCGAGAGCTCATAACGGATTTCGAACCTACCCTAACATTTATAAACTTTATATTTTGCAAAAAGGTCATATAAACCTAACATAAAACAGCATACAAAGTCTGCAAATTTTGAACGCTATTAAGTAGAAGAAACTGTGGCCAAAGCTGATAGCCAATTTTGAACCAACCTGGCATTCACAAACTATATAATTTTCCATTAAGTTGTTCTAACCTGAAACGAAACGGCATACATGGTCTGCAAATTTTGAACGCTATCAGTTAGAAGAAACTGTGGCCAGAGCTGATAGCGAATTTCGAACCAACCCTGACATTCAGAAAGTACATATTTTGCGATTAGGTCATGTATACCTAACAGAAAAACAGCAGACACAGTATGCAAATTTTGAACTCTAACGCTTGGAAGAAACTGTGATCAGAGCTAAATGCAGATTACGAACCAACCCTGACATTCACAAACTATATATTTCTACATTAAGTTGTTCTAACCTGAAAGGAAACATCATACATGGTCAGCAAATTTTGAACGCTACCACTTAGAAGAAACTGTGGCGAGAGCTCATAACGGATTTCGAACCTACCCTGACATTTATAAACTATATATTTTGCGATTAGGTCAAATAAACCTAGCACAAAACAGCATAAAAAGTCCGCAAATTTTGAACGCTATTAAGTAGAAGAAACTGTGGCCAGAGCTGATAGCCAATTTTGAACCAACCTGGCATTCACAAACTATTTAATTTTCCATTAAGTTGTTCTAACCTGAAACGAAACGGCATACTTGGTCTGCAAATTTTGAACGCTACCACTTAGAAGAAACTGTGGCGAGAGCTCATAACGGATTTCGAACCTACCCTAACATTTATAAACTTTATATTTTGCGATTGGGTCATATAAACCTAACATAAAACAGCATACAAAGTCTGCAAATTTTGATTGCTACCAGTTAGAAGAAACTGTGGCGGCCAGAGCTGATAGCGAATTTTGAACCAACCTGGCATTCACAAACTATATAATTTTCCATTAAGTTGTTCTAACCTGAAACGAAACGGCATACATGGTCTGCAAATTTTGAACGCTACCACTTAGAAGAAACTGTTGCAAGAGCTCATAACGGATTTCGAACCTACCCTGACATTCACAAACTATATATTTTGCGATTAGGTCATATAAACCTAGCACAAAACAGCATAAAAAGTCTGCAAATTTTGAACGCTACCAGTTAGAAGAAACTGTGGCGGCCAGAGCTGATAGCGAATTTTGAACCAACCTGGCATTCACAAACTATATAATTTTCCATTAAGTTGTTCTAACCTGAAACGAAACGGCATACATGGTCTGCAAATTTTGAACGCTACCACTTAGAAGAAACTGTGGCGAGAGCTCATAACGGATTTCGAACCTACCCTAACATTTATAAACTTTATATTTTGCGATTGGGTCATATAAACCTAACATAAAACAGCATACAAAGTCTGCAAATTTTGAACGCTATTAAGTAGAAGAAACTGTGGCCAAAGCTGATAGCCAATTTTGAACCAACCTGGCATTCACAAACTATATAATTTTCCATTAAGTTGTTCTAACCTGAAACGAAACGGCATACATGGTCTGCAAATTTTGAACGCTACCACTTAGAAGAAACTGTTGCAAGAGCTCATAACGGATTTCGAACCTACCCTGACATTCACAAACTATATATTTTGCGATTGGGTCATATAAACCTAGCACAAAACAGCATACAAAGTCTGCAAATTTTGAACGCTATCAGTTAGAAGAAACTGTGGCCAGAGCTGATAGCGAATTTCGAACCAACCCTGACATTCAGAAAGTACATATTTTGCGATTAGGTCATGTATACCTAACAGAAAACAGCAGACACAGTATGCAAATTTTGAACTCTAACGCTTGGAAGAAACTGTGATCAGAGCTAAATGCAGATTGCGAACCAACCCTGACATTCATAAACTATATATTTCTACATTAAGTTGTTCTAACCTGAAAGGAAACATCATACATGGTCAGCAAATTTTGAACGCTACCACTTAGAAGAAACTGTGGCGAGAGCTCATAACGGATTTCGAACCTACCCTAACATTTATAAACTTTATATTTTGCAAAAAGGTCATATAAACCTAACATAAAACAGCATACAAAGTCTGCAAATTTTGAACGCTATTAAGTAGAAGAAACTGTGGCCAAAGCTGATAGCCAATTTTGAACCAACCTGGCATTCACAAACTATATAATTTTCCATTAAGTTGTTCTAACCTGAAACGAAACGGCATACATGGTCTGCAAATTTTGAACGCTACCCTTAGAAGAAACTGTGGCGAGAGCTCATAACGGATTACGAACCTACCCTAACATTTATAAACTTTATATTTTGCAAAAAGGTCATATAAACCTAACATAAAACAGCATACAAAGTCTGCAAATTTTGAACGCTATTAAGTAGAAGAAACTGTGGCCAAAGCTGATAGCCAATTTTGAACCAACCTGGCATTCACAAACTATATAATTTTCCATTAAGTTGTTCTAACCTGAAACGAAACGGCATACATGGTCTGCAAATTTTGAACGCTACCACTTAGAAGAAACTGTTGCAAGAGCTCATAACGGATTTCGAACCTACCCTGACATTCACAAACTATATATTTTGCGATTAGGTCATATAAACCTAGCACAAAACAGCATACAAAGTCTGCAAATTTTGAACGCTACCAGTTAGAAGAAACTGTGGCGGCCAGAGCTGATAGCGAATTTTGAACCAACCTGGCATTCACAAACTATATAATTTTCCATTAAGTTGTTCTAACCTGAAACGAAACGGCATACATGGTCTGCAAATTTTGAACGCTACCACTTAGAAGAAACTGTTGCAAGAGCTCATAACGGATTTCGAACCTACCCTGACATTCACAAACTATATATTTTGCGATTAGGTCATATAAACCTAGCAGAAAACAGCATACAAAGTCTGCAAATTTTGAACGCTATCAGTTAGAAGAAACTGTGGCCAGAGCTGATAGCGAATTTCGAACCAACCCTGACATTCAGAAAGTACATATTTTGCGATTAGGTCATGTATACCTAACAGAAAACAGCAGACACAGTATGCAAATTTTGAACTCTAACGCTTGGAAGAAACTGTGATCAGAGCTAAATGCAGATTACGAACCAACCCTGACATTCACAAACTATATATTTCTACATTAAGTTGTTCTAACCTGAAAGGAAACATCATACATGGTCAGCAAATTTTGAACGCTACCACTTAGAAGAAACTGTGGCGAGAGCTCATAACGGATTTCGAACCTACCCTGACATTTATAAACTATATATTTTGCGATTAGGTCAAATAAACCTAGCACAAAACAGCATAAAAAGTCCGCAAATTTTGAACGCTATTAAGTAGAAGAAACTGTGGCCAAAGCTGATAGCCAATTTTGAACCAACCTGGCATTCACAAACTATATAATTTTCCATTAAGTTGTTCTAACCTGAAACGAAACGGCATACATGGTCTGCAAATTTTGAACGCTACCCCTTAGAAGAAACTGTGGCGAGAGCTCATAACGGATTACGAACCTACCCTAACATTTATAAACTTTATATTTTGCAAAAAGGTCATATAAACCTAACATAAAACAGCATACAAAGTCTGCAAATTTTGAACGCTATTAAGTAGAAGAAACTGTGGCCAAAGCTGATAGCCAATTTTGAACCAACCTGGCATTCACAAACTATATAATTTTCCATTAAGTTGTTCTAACCTGAAACGAAACGGCATACATGGTCTGCAAATTTTGAACGCTACCACTTAGAAGAAACTGTTGCAAGAGCTCATAACGGATTTCGAACCTACCCTGACATTCACAAACTATATATTTTGCGATCAGGTCATATAAACCTAGCACAAAACAGCATACAAAGTCTGCAAATTTTGAACGCTACCAGTTAGAAGAAACTGTGGCGGCCAGAGCTGATAGCGAATTTTGAACCAACCTGGCATTCACAAACTATATAATTTTCCATTAAGTTGTTCTAACCTGAAACGAAACGGCATACATGGTCTGCAAATTTTGAACGCTACCACTTAGAAGAAACTGTTGCAAGAGCTCATAACGGATTTCTAACCTACCCTGACATTCACAAACTATATATTTTGCGATTAGGTCATATAAACCTAGCACAAAACAGCATACAAAGTCTGCAAATTTTGAACGCTATCAGTTAGAAGAAACTGTGGCCAGAGCTGATAGCGAATTTCGAACCAACCCTGACATTCAGAAAGTACATATTTTGCGATTAGGTCATGTATACCTAACAGAAAACAGCAGACACAGTATGCAAATTTTGAACTCTAACGCTTGGAAGAAACTGTGATCAAAGCTAAATGCAGATTGCGAACCAACCCTGACATTCACAAACTATATATTTCTACATTAAGTTGTTCTAACCTGAAAGGAAACATCATACATGGTCAGCAAATTTTGAACGCTACCACTTAGAAGAAACTGTGGCGAGAGCTCATAACGGATTTCGAACCTACCCTGACATTTATAAACTATATATTTTGCGTTTAGTTCAAATAAACCTAGCACAAAACAGCATAAAAAGTCCGCAAATTTTGAACGCTATTAAGTAGAAGAAACTGTGGCCAAAGCTGATAGCCAATTTTGAACCAACCTGGCATTCACAAACTATATAATTTTCCATTAAGTTGTTCTAACCTGAAACGAAACGGCATACATGGTCTGCAAATTTTGAACGCTACCACTTAGAAGAAACTGTTGCAAGAGCTCATAACGGATTTCGAACCTACCCTGACATTCACAAACTATATATTTTGCGATTGGGTCATATAAACCTAGCACAAAACAGCATACAAAGTCTGCAAATTTTGAACGCTATCAGTTAGAAGAAACTGTGGCCAGAGCTGATAGCGAATTTCGAACCAACCCTGACATTCAGAAAGTACATATTTTGCGATTAGGTCATGTATACCTAACAGAAAACAGCAGACACAGTATGCAAATTTTGAACTCTAACGCTTGGAAGAAACTGTGATCAGAGCTAAATGCAGATTGCGAACCAACCCTGACATTCATAAACTATATATTTCTACATTAAGTTGTTCTAACCTGAAAGGAAACATCATACATGGTCAGCAAATTTTGAACGCTACCACTTAGAAGAAACTGTGGCGAGAGCTCATAACGGATTTCGAACCTACCCTGACATTTATAAACTATATATTTTGCGTTTAGTTCAAATAAACCTAGCACAAAACAGCATAAAAAGTCCGCAAATTTTGAACGCTATTAAGTAGAAGAAACTGTGGCCAAAGCTGATAGCCAATTTTGAACCAACCTGGCATTCACAAACTATATAATTTTCCATTAAGTTGTTCTAACCTGAAACGAAACGGCATACATGGTCTGCAAATTTTGAACGCTACCACTTAGAAGAAACTGTGGCAAGAGCTCATAACGGATTTCGAACCTACCCTAACATTTATAAACTTTATATTTTGCGATTGGGTCATATAAACCTAACATAAAACAGCATACAAAGTCTGCAAATTTTGAACGCTATTAAGTAGAAGAAACTGTGGCCAAAGCTGATAGCCAATTTTGAACCAACCTGGCATTCACAAACTATATAATTTTCCATTAAGTTGTTCTAACCTGAAACGAAACGGCATACATGGTCTGCAAATTTTGAACGCTACCACTTAGAAGAAACTGTTGCAAGAGCTCATAACGGATTTCGAACCTACCCTGACATTCACAAACTATATATTTTGCGATTAGGTCATATAAACCTAGCACAAAACAGCATACAAAGTCTGCAAATTTTGAACGTCACCAGTTAGAAGAAACTGTGGCGGCCAGAGCTGATAGCGAATTTTGAACCAACCTGGCATTCACAAACTATATAATTTTCCATTAAGTTGTTCTAACCTGAAACGAAACGGCATACATGGTCTGCAAATTTTGAACGCTACCACTTAGAAGAAACTGTTGCAAGAGCTCATAACGGATTTCGAACCTACCCTGACATTCACAAACTATATATTTTGCGATTAGGTCATATAAACCTAGCACAAAACAGCATACAAAGTCTGCAAATTTTGAACGCTATCAGTTAGAAGAAACTGTGGCCAGAGCTGATAGCGAATTTCGAACCAACCCTGACATTCAGAAAGTACATATTTTGCGATTAGGTCATGTATACCTAACAGAAAACAGCAGACACAGTATGCAAATTTTGAACTCTAACGCTTGGAAGAAACTGTGATCAGAGCTAAATGCAGATTACGAACCAACCCTGACATTCACAAACTATATATTTCTACATTAAGTTGTTCTAACCTGAAAGGAAACATCATACATGGTCAGCAAATTTTGAACGCTACCACTTAGAAGAAACTGTGGCGAGAGCTCATAACGGATTTCGAACCTACCCTGACATTTATAAACTATATATTTTGCGATTAGGTCAAATAAACCTAGCACAAAACAGCATAAAAAGTCCGCAAATTTTGAACGCTATTAAGTAGAAGAAACTGTGGCCAGAGCTGATAGCCAATTTGAACCAACCTGGCATTCACAAACTATTTAATTTTCCATTAAGTTGTTCTAACCTGAAACGAAACGGCATACTTGGTCTGCAAATTTTGAACGCTACCACTTAGAAGAAACTGTGGGCGAGAGCTCATAACGGATTTCGAACCTACCCTAACATTTATAAACTTTATATTTTGCGATTGGGTCATATAAACCTAACATAAAACAGCATACAAAGTCTGCAAATTTTGATTGCTACCAGTTAGAAGAAACTGTGGCGGCCAGAGCTGATAGCGAATTTTGAACCAACCTGGCATTCACAAACTATATAATTTTCCATTAAGTTGTTCTAACCTGAAACGAAACGGCATACATGGTCTGCAAATTTTGAACGCTACCACTTAGAAGAAACTGTTGCAAGAGCTCATAACGGATTTCGAACCTACCCTGACATTCACAAACTATATATTTTGCGATTAGGTCATATAAACCTAGCACAAAACAGCATAAAAAGTCTGCAAATTTTGAACGCTACCAGTTAGAAGAAACTGTGGCGGCCAGAGCTGATAGCGAATTTTGAACCAACCTGGCATTCACAAACTATATAATTTTCCATTAAGTTGTTCTAACCTGAAACGAAACGGCATACATGGTCTGCAAATTTTGAACGCTACCACTTAGAAGAAACTGTGGCGAGAGCTCATAACGGATTTCGAACCTACCCTAACATTTATAAACTTTATATTTTGCGATTGGGTCATATAAACCTAACATAAAACAGCATACAAAGTCTGCAAATTTTGAACGCTATTAAGTAGAAGAAACTGTGGCCAAAGCTGATAGCCAATTTTGAACCAACCTGGCATTCACAAACTATATAATTTTCCATTAAGTTGTTCTAACCTGAAACGAAACGGCATACATGGTCTGCAAATTTTGAACGCTACCACTTAGAAGAAACTGTTGCAAGAGCTCATAACGGATTTCGAACCTACCCTGACATTCACAAACTATATATTTTGCGATTGGGTCATATAAACCTAGCACAAAACAGCATACAAAGTCTGCAAATTTTGAACGCTATCAGTTAGAAGAAACTGTGGCCAGAGCTGATAGCGAATTTCGAACCAACCCTGACATTCAGAAAGTACATATTTTGCGATTAGGTCATGTATACCTAACAGAAAACAGCAGACACAGTATGCAAATTTTGAACTCTAACGCTTGGAAGAAACTGTGATCAGAGCTAAATGCAGATTGCGAACCAACCCTGACATTCATAAACTATATATTTCTACATTAAGTTGTTCTAACCTGAAAGGAAACATCATACATGGTCAGCAAATTTTGAACGCTACCACTTAGAAGAAACTGTGGCGAGAGCTCATAACGGATTTCGAACCTACCCTGACATTTATAAACTATATATTTTGCGTTTAGTTCAAATAAACCTAGCACAAAACAGCATAAAAAGTCCGCAAATTTTGAACGCTATTAAGTAGAAGAAACTGTGGCCAAAGCTGATAGCCAATTTTGAACCAACCTGGCATTCACAAACTATATAATTTTCCATTAAGTTGTTCTAACCTGAAACGAAACGGCATACATGGTCTGCAAATTTTGAACGCTACCCCTTAGAAGAAACTGTGGCGAGAGCTAATAACGGATTACGAACCTACCCTAACATTTATAAACTTTATATTTGCAAAAAGGTCATATAAACCTAACATAAAACAGCATACAAAGTCTGCAAATTTTGAACGCTATTAAGTAGAAGAAACTGTGGCCAAAGCTGATAGCCAATTTTGAACCAACCTGGCATTCACAAACTATATAATTTTCCATTAAGTTGTTCTAACCTGAAACGAAACGGCATACATGGTCTGCAAATTTTGAACGCTACCACTTAGAAGAAACTGTTGCAAGAGCTCATAACGGATTTCGAACCTACCCTGACATTCACAAACTATATATTTTGCGATTAGGTCATATAAACCTAGCACAAAACAGCATACAAAGTCTGCAAATTTTGAACGCTACCAGTTAGAAGAAACTGTGGCGGCCAGAGCTGATAGCGAATTTTGAACCAACCTGGCATTCACAAACTATATAATTTTCCATTAAGTTGTTCTAACCTGAAACGAAACGGCATACATGGTCTGCAAATTTTGAACGCTACCACTTAGAAGAAACTGTTGCAAGAGCTCATAACGGATTTCGAACCTACCCTGACATTCACAAACTATATATTTTGCGATTAGGTCATATAAACCTAGCAGAAAACAGCATACAAAGTCTGCAAATTTTGAACGCTATCAGTTAGAAGAAACTGTGGCCAGAGCTGATAGCGAATTTCGAACCAACCCTGACATTCAGAAAGTACATATTTTGCGATTAGGTCATGTATACCTAACAGAAAACAGCAGACACAGTATGCAAATTTTGAACTCTAACGCTTGGAAGAAACTGTGATCAGAGCTAAATGCAGATTACGAACCAACCCTGACATTCACAAACTATATATTTCTACATTAAGTTGTTCTAACCTGAAAGGAAACATCATACATGGTCAGCAAATTTTGAACGCTACCACTTAGAAGAAACTGTGGCGAGAGCTCATAACGGATTTCGAACCTACCCTGACATTTATAAACTATATATTTTGCGATTAGGTCAAATAAACCTAGCACAAAACAGCATAAAAAGTCCGCAAATTTTGAACGCTATTAAGTAGAAGAAACTGTGGCCAAAGCTGATAGCCAATTTTGAACCAACCTGGCATTCACAAACTATATAATTTTCCATTAAGTTGTTCTAACCTGAAACGAAACGGCATACATGGTCTGCAAATTTTGAACGCTACCCCTTAGAAGAAACTGTGGCGAGAGCTCATAACGGATTACGAACCTACCCTAACATTTATAAACTTTATATTTTGCAAAAAGGTCATATAAACCTAACATAAAACAGCATACAAAGTCTGCAAATTTTGAACGCTATTAAGTAGAAGAAACTGTGGCCAAAGCTGATAGCCAATTTTGAACCAACCTGGCATTCACAAACTATATAATTTTCCATTAAGTTGTTCTAACCTGAAACGAAACGGCATACATGGTCTGCAAATTTTGAACGCTACCACTTAGAAGAAACTGTTGCAAGAGCTCATAACGGATTTCGAACCTACCCTGACATTCACAAACTATATATTTGCGATCAGGTCATATAAACCTAGCACAAAACAGCATACAAAGTCTGCAAATTTTGAACGCTACCAGTTAGAAGAAACTGTGGCGGCCAGAGCTGATAGCGAATTTTGAACCAACCTGGCATTCACAAACTATATAATTTTCCATTAAGTTGTTCTAACCTGAAACGAAACGGCATACATGGTCTGCAAATTTTGAACGCTACCACTTAGAAGAAACTGTTGCAAGAGCTCATAACGGATTTCTAACCTACCCTGACATTCACAAACTATATATTTTGCGATTAGGTCATATAAACCTAGCACAAAACAGCATACAAAGTCTGCAAATTTTGAACGCTATCAGTTAGAAGAAACTGTGGCCAGAGCTGATAGCGAATTTCGAACCAACCCTGACATTCAGAAAGTACATATTTTGCGATTAGGTCATGTATACCTAACAGAAAACAGCAGACACAGTATGCAAATTTTGAACTCTAACGCTTGGAAGAAACTGTGATCAAAGCTAAATGCAGATTGCGAACCAACCCTGACATTCACAAACTATATATTTCTACATTAAGTTGTTCTAACCTGAAAGGAAACATCATACATGGTCAGCAAATTTGAACGCTACCACTTAGAAGAAACTGTGGCGAGAGCTCATAACGGATTTCGAACCTACCCTGACATTTATAAACTATATATTTTGCGTTTAGTTCAAATAAACCTAGCACAAAACAGCATAAAAAGTCCGCAAATTTTGAACGCTATTAAGTAGAAGAAACTGTGGCCAAAGCTGATAGCCAATTTTGAACCAACCTGGCATTCACAAACTATATAATTTTCCATTAAGTTGTTCTAACCTGAAACGAAACGGCATACATGGTCTGCAAATTTTGAACGCTACCACTTAGAAGAAACTGTTGCAAGAGCTCATAACGGATTTCGAACCTACCCTGACATTCACAAACTATATATTTTGCGATTGGGTCATATAAACCTAGCACAAAACAGCATACAAAGTCTGCAAATTTTGAACGCTATCAGTTAGAAGAAACTGTGGCCAGAGCTGATAGCGAATTTCGAACCAACCCTGACATTCAGAAAGTACATATTTTGCGATTAGGTCATGTATACCTAACAGAAAACAGCAGACACAGTATGCAAATTTTGAACTCTAACGCTTGGAAGAAACTGTGATCAGAGCTAAATGCAGATTGCGAACCAACCCTGACATTCATAAACTATATATTTCTACATTAAGTTGTTCTAACCTGAAAGGAAACATCATACATGGTCAGCAAATTTTGAACGCTACCACTTAGAAGAAACTGTGGCGAGAGCTCATAACGGATTTCGAACCTACCCTGACATTTATAAACTATATATTTTGCGTTTAGTTCAAATAAACCTAGCACAAAACAGCATAAAAAGTCCGCAAATTTTGAACGCTATTAAGTAGAAGAAACTGTGGCCAAAGCTGATAGCCAATTTTGAACCAACCTGGCATTCACAAACTATATAATTTTCCATTAAGTTGTTCTAACCTGAAACGAAACGGCATACATGGTCTGCAAATTTTGAACGCTACCACTTAGAAGAAACTGTGGCAAGAGCTCATAACGGATTTCGAACCTACCCTAACATTTATAAACTTTATATTTTGCGATTGGGTCATATAAACCTAACATAAAACAGCATACAAAGTCTGCAAATTTTGAACGCTATTAAGTAGAAGAAACTGTGGCCAAAGCTGATAGCCAATTTTGAACCAACCTGGCATTCACAAACTATATAATTTTCCATTAAGTTGTTCTAACCTGAAACGAAACGGCATACATGGTCTGCAAATTTTGAACGCTACCACTTAGAAGAAACTGTTGCAAGAGCTCATAACGGATTTCGAACCTACCCTGACATTCACAAACTATATATTTTGCGATTAGGTCATATAAACCTAGCACAAAACAGCATACAAAGTCTGCAAATTTTGAACGCTACCAGTTAGAAGAAACTGTGGCGGCCAGAGCTGATAGCGAATTTTGAACCAACCTGGCATTCACAAACTATATAATTTTCCATTAAGTTGTTCTAACCTGAAACGAAACGGCATACATGGTCTGCAAATTTGAACGCTACCACTTAGAAGAAACTGTTGCAAGAGCTCATAACGGATTTCGAACCTACCCTGACATTCACAAACTATATATTTTGCGATTAGGTCATATAAACCTAGCACAAAACAGCATACAAAGTCTGCAAATTTTGAACGCTATCAGTTAGAATAAACTGTGGCCAGAGCTGATAGCGAATTTCGAACCAACCCTGACATTCAGAAAGTACATATTTTGCGATTAGGTCATGTATACCTAACAGAAAACAGCAGACACAGTATGCAAATTTTGAACTCTAACGCTTGGAAGAAACTGTGATCAGAGCTAAATGCAGATTACGAACCAACCCTGACATTCACAAACTATATATTTCTACATTAAGTTGTTCTAACCTGAAAGGAAACATCATACATGGTCAGCAAATTTTGAACGCTACCACTTAGAAGAAACTGTGGCGAGAGCTCATAACGGATTTCGAACCTACCCTGACATTTATAAACTATATATTTTGCGATTAGGTCAAATAAACCTAGCACAAAACAGCATAAAAAGTCCGCAAATTTTGAACGCTATTAAGTAGAAGAAACTGTGGCCAAAGCTGATAGCCAATTTTGAACCAACCTGGCATTCACAAACTATATAATTTTCCATTAAGTTGTTCTAACCTGAAACGAAACGGCATACATGGTCTGCAAATTTTGAACGCTACCCCTTAGAAGAAACTGTGGCGAGAGCTCATAACGGATTACGAACCTACCCTAACATTTATAAACTTTATATTTTGCAAAAAGGTCATATAAACCTAACATAAAACAGCATACAAAGTCTGCAAATTTTGAACGCTATTAAGTAGAAGAAACTGTGGCCAAAGCTGATAGCCAATTTTGAACCAACCTGGCATTCACAAACTATATAATTTTCCATTAAGTTGTTCTAACCTGAAACGAAACGGCATACATGGTCTGCAAATTTTGAACGCTACCACTTAGAAGAAACTGTTGCAAGAGCTCATAACGGATTTCTAACGTACCCTGACATTCACAAACTATATATTTTGCGATTAGGTCATATAAACCTAGCACAAAACAGCATACAAAGTCTGCAAATTTTGAACGCTATCAGTTAGAAGAAACTGTGGCCAGAGCTGATAGCGAATTTCGAACCAACCCTGACATTCAGAAAGTACATATTTTGCGATTAGGTCATGTATACCTAACAGAAAACAGCAGACACAGTATGCAAATTTTGAACTCTAACGCTTGGAAGAAACTGTGATCAAAGCTAAATGCAGATTGCGAACCAACCCTGACATTCACAAACTATATATTTCTACATTAAGTTGTTCTAACCTGAAAGGAAACATCATACATGGTCAGCAAATTTTGAACGCTACCACTTAGAAGAAACTGTGGCGAGAGCTCATAACGGATTTCGAACCTACCCTGACATTTATAAACTATATATTTTGCGTTTAGTTCAAATAAACCTAGCACAAAACAGCATAAAAAGTCCGCAAATTTTGAACGCTATTAAGTAGAAGAAACTGTGGCCAAAGCTGATAGCCAATTTTGAACCAACCTGGCATTCACAAACTATATAATTTTCCATTAAGTTGTTCTAACCTGAAACGAAACGGCATACATGGTCTGCAAATTTTGAACGCTACCACTTAGAAGAAACTGTTGCAAGAGCTCATAACGGATTTCGAACCTACCCTGACATTCACAACTATATATTTTGCGATTGGGTCATATAAACCTAGCACAAAACAGCATACAAAGTCTGCAAATTTTGAAACGCTATCAGTTAGAAGAAACTGTGGCCAGAGCTGATAGCGAATTTCGAACCAACCCTGACATTCAGAAAGTACATATTTTGCGATTAGGTCATGTATACCTAACAGAAAACAGCAGACACAGTATGCAAATTTTGAACTCTAACGCTTGGAAGAAACTGTGATCAGAGCTAAATGCAGATTGCGAACCAACCCTGACATTCATAAACTATATATTTCTACATTAAGTTGTTCTAACCTGAAAGGAAACATCATACATGGTCAGCAAATTTTGAAACGCTACCACTTAGAAGAAACTGTGGCGAGAGCTCATAACGGATTTCGAACCTACCCTGACATTTATAAACTATATATTTTGCGTTTAGTTCAAATAAACCTAGCACAAAACAGCATAAAAAGTCCGCAAATTTTGAACGCTATTAAGTAGAAGAAACTGTGGCCAAAGCTGATAGCCAATTTTGAACCAACCTGGCATTCACAAACTATATAATTTTCCATTAAGTTGTTCTAACCTGAAACGAAACGGCATACATGGTCTGCAAATTTTGAACGCTACCACTTAGAAGAAACTGTGGCAAGAGCTCATAACGGATTTCGAACCTACCCTAACATTTATAAACTTTATATTTTGCGATTGGGTCATATAAACCTAACATAAAACAGCATACAAAGTCTGCAAATTTTGAACGCTATTAAGTAGAAGAAACTGTGGCCAAAGCTGATAGCCAATTTTGAACCAACCTGGCATTCACAAACTATATAATTTTCCATTAAGTTGTTCTAACCTGAAACGAAACGGCATACATGGTCTGCAAATTTTGAACGCTACCACTTAGAAGAAACTGTTGCAAGAGCTCATAACGGATTTCGAACCTACCCTGACATTCACAAACTATATATTTTGCGATTAGGTCATATAAACCTAGCACAAAACAGCATACAAAGTCTGCAAATTTTGAACGCTACCAGTTAGAAGAAACTGTGGCGGCCAGAGCTGATAGCGAATTTTGAACCAACCTGGCATTCACAAACTATATAATTTTCCATTAAGTTGTTCTAACCTGAAACGAAACGGCATACATGGTCTGCAAATTTTGAACGCTACCACTTAGAAGAAACTGTTGCAAGAGCTCATAACGGATTTCGAACCTACCCTGACATTCACAAACTATATATTTTGCGATTAGGTCATATAAACCTAGCACAAAACAGCATACAAAGTCTGCAAATTTTGAACGCTATCAGTTAGAAGAAACTGTGGCCAGAGCTGATAGCGAATTTCGAACCAACCCTGACATTCAGAAAGTACATATTTTGCGATTAGGTCATGTATACCTAACAGAAAACAGCAGACACAGTATGCAAATTTTGAACTCTAACGCTTGGAAGAAACTGTGATCAGAGCTAAATGCAGATTACGAACCAACCCTGACATTCACAAACTATATATTTCTACATTAAGTTGTTCTAACCTGAAAGGAAACATCATACATGGTCAGCAAATTTTGAACGCTACCACTTAGAAGAAACTGTGGCGAGAGCTCATAACGGATTTCGAACCTACCCTGACATTTATAAACTATATATTTTGCGATTAGGTCAAATAAACCTAGCACAAAACAGCATAAAAAGTCCGCAAATTTTGAACGCTATTAAGTAGAAGAAACTGTGGCCAAAGCTGATAGCCAATTTTGAACCAACCTGGCATTCACAAACTATATAATTTTCCATTAAGTTGTTCTAACCTGAAACGAAACGGCATACATGGTCTGCAAATTTTGAACGCTACCCCTTAGAAGAAACTGTGGCGAGAGCTCATAACGGATTACGAACCTACCCTAACATTTATAAACTTTATATTTTGCAAAAAGGTCATATAAACCTAACATAAAACAGCATACAAAGTCTGCAAATTTTGAACGCTATTAAGTAGAAGAAACTGTGGCCAAAGCTGATAGCCAATTTTGAACCAACCTGGCATTCACAAACTATATAATTTTCCATTAAGTTGTTCTAACCTGAAACGAAACGGCATACATGGTCTGCATATTTTGAACGCTACCACTTAGAAGAAACTGTTGCAAGAGCTCATAACGGATTTCGAACCTACCCTGACATTCACAAACTATATATTTTGCGATCAGGTCATATAAACCTAGCACAAAACAGCATACAAAGTCTGCAAATTTTGAACGCTACCAGTTAGAAGAAACTGTGGCGGCCAGAGCTGATAGCGAATTTTGAACCAACCTGGCATTCACAAACTATATAATTTTCCATTAAGTTGTTCTAACCTGAAACGAAACGGCATACATGGTCTGCAAATTTTGAACGCTACCACTTAGAAGAAACTGTTGCAAGAGCTCATAACGGATTTCGAACCTACCCTGACATTCACAAACTATATATTTTGCGATTAGGTCATATAAACCTAGCAGAAAACAGCATACAAAGTCTGCAAATTTTGAACGCTATCAGTTAGAAGAAACTGTGGCCAGAGCTGATAGCGAATTTCGAACCAACCCTGACATTCAGAAAGTACATATTTTGCGATTAGGTCATGTATACCTAACAGAAAACAGCAGACACAGTATGCAAATTTTGAACTCTAACGCTTGGAAGAAACTGTGATCAGAGCTAAATGCAGATTACGAACCAACCCTGACATTCACAAACTATATATTTCTACATTAAGTTGTTCTAACCTGAAAGGAAACATCATACATGGTCAGCAAATTTTGAACGCTACCACTTAGAAGAAACTGTGGCGAGAGCTCATAACGGATTTCGAACCTACCCTAACATTTATAAACTTTATATTTTGCAAAAAGGTCATATAAACCTAACATAAAACAGCATACAAAGTCTGCAAATTTTGAACGCTATTAAGTAGAAGAAACTGTGGCCAAAGCTGATAGCCAATTTTGAACCAACCTGGCATTCACAAACTATATAATTTTCCATTAAGTTGTTCTAACCTGAAACGAAACGGCATACATGGTCTGCAAATTTTGAACGCTACCACTTAGAAGAAACTGTTGCAAGAGCTCATAACGGATTTCGAACCTACCCTGACATTCACAAACTATATATTTTGCGATTGGGTCATATAAACCTAGCACAAAACAGCATACAAAGTCTGCAAATTTTGAACGCTATCAGTTAGAAGAAACTGTGGCCAGAGCTGATAGCGAATTTCGAACCAACCCTGACATTCAGAAAGTACATATTTTGCGATTAGGTCATGTATACCTAACAGAAAACAGCAGACACAGTATGCAAATTTTGAACTCTAACGCTTGGAAGAAACTGTGATCAGAGCTAAATGCAGATTGCGAACCAACCCTGACATTCATAAACTATATATTTCTACATTAAGTTGTTCTAACCTGAAAGGAAACATCATACATGGTCAGCAAATTTTGAACGCTACCACTTAGAAGAAACTGTGGCGAGAGCTCATAACGGATTTCGAACCTACCCTGACATTTATAAACTATATATTTTGCGTTTAGTTCAAATAAACCTAGCACAAAACAGCATAAAAAGTCCGCAAATTTTGAACGCTATTAAGTAGAAGAAACTGTGGCCAAAGCTGATAGCCAATTTTGAACCAACCTGGCATTCACAAACTATATAATTTTCCATTAAGTTGTTCTAACCTGAAACGAAACGGCATACATGGTCTGCAAATTTTGAACGCTACCACTTAGAAGAAACTGTGGCAAGAGCTCATAACGGATTTCGAACCTACCCTAACATTTATAAACTTTATATTTTGCGATTGGGTCATATAAACCTAACATAAAACAGCATACAAAGTCTGCAAATTTTGAACGCTATTAAGTAGAAGAAACTGTGGCCAAAGCTGATAGCCAATTTTGAACCAACCTGGCATTCACAAACTATATAATTTTCCATTAAGTTGTTCTAACCTGAAACGAAACGGCATACATGGTCTGCAAATTTTGAACGCTACCACTTAGAAGAAACTGTTGCAAGAGCTCATAACGGATTTCGAACCTACCCTGACATTCACAAACTATATATTTTGCGATTAGGTCATATAAACCTAGCACAAAACAGCATACAAAGTCTGCAAATTTTGAACGCTACCAGTTAGAAGAAACTGTGGCGGCCAGAGCTGATAGCGAATTTTGAACCAACCTGGCATTCACAAACTATATAATTTTCCATTAAGTTGTTCTAACCTGAAACGAAACGGCATACATGGTCTGCAAATTTTGAACGCTACCACTTAGAAGAAACTGTTGCAAGAGCTCATAACGGATTTCGAACCTACCCTGACATTCACAAACTATATATTTTGCGATTAGGTCATATAAACCTAGCACAAAACAGCATACAAAGTCTGCAAATTTTGAACGCTATCAGTTAGAAGAAACTGTGGCCAGAGCTGATAGCGAATTTCGAACCAACCCTGACATTCAGAAAGTACATATTTTGCGATTAGGTCATGTATACCTAACAGAAAACAGCAGACACAGTATGCAAATTTTGAACTCTAACGCTTGGAAGAAACTGTGATCAGAGCTAAATGCAGATTACGAACCAACCCTGACATTCACAAACTATATATTTCTACATTAAGTTGTTCTAACCTGAAAGGAAACATCATACATGGTCAGCAAATTTTGAACGCTACCACTTAGAAGAAACTGTGGCGAGAGCTCATAACGGATTTCGAACCTACCCTGACATTTATAAACTATATATTTTGCGATTAGGTCAAATAAACCTAGCACAAAACAGCATAAAAAGTCCGCAAATTTTGAACGCTATTAAGTAGAAGAAACTGTGGCCAAAGCTGATAGCCAATTTTGAACCAACCTGGCATTCACAAACTATATAATTTTCCATTAAGTTGTTCTAACCTGAAACGAAACGGCATACATGGTCTGCAAATTTTGAACGCTACCCCTTAGAAGAAACTGTGGCGAGAGCTCATAACGGATTACGAACCTACCCTAACATTTATAAACTTTATATTTTGCAAAAAGGTCATATAAACCTAACATAAAACAGCATACAAAGTCTGCAAATTTTGAACGCTATTAAGTAGAAGAAACTGTGGCCAAAGCTGATAGCCAATTTTGAACCAACCTGGCATTCACAAACTATATAATTTTCCATTAAGTTGTTCTAACCTGAAACGAAACGGCATACATGGTCTGCAAATTTTGAACGCTACCACTTAGAAGAAACTGTGGCAAGAGCTCATAACGGATTTCGAACCTACCCTAACATTTATAAACTTTATATTTTGCGATTGGGTCATATAAACCTAACATAAAACAGCATACAAAGTCTGCAAATTTTGAACGCTATTAAGTAGAAGAAACTGTGGCCAAAGCTGATAGCCAATTTTGAACCAACCTGGCATTCACAAACTATATAATTTTCCATTAAGTTGTTCTAACCTGAAACGAAACGGCATACATGGTCTGCAAATTTTGAACGCTACCACTTAGAAGAAACTGTTGCAAGAGCTCATAACGGATTTCGAACCTACCCTGACATTCACAAACTATATATTTTGCGATTAGGTCATATAAACCTAGCACAAAACAGCATAAAAAGTCTGCAAATTTTGAACGCTACCAGTTAGAAGAAACTGTGGCGGCCAGAGCTGATAGCGAATTTTGAACCAACCTGGCATTCACAAACTATATAATTTTCCATTAAGTTGTTCTAACCTGAAACGAAACGGCATACATGGTCTGCAAATTTTGAACGCTACCACTTAGAAGAAACTGTTGCAAGAGCTCATAACGGATTTCGAACCTACCCTGACATTCACAAACTATATATTTTGCGATTAGGTCATATAAACCTAGCACAAAACAGCATACAAAGTCTGCAAATTTTGAACGCTATCAGTTAGAAGAAACTGTGGCCAGAGCTGATAGCGAATTTCGAACCAACCCTGACATTCAGAAAGTACATATTTTGCGATTAGGTCATGTATACCTAACAGAAAACAGCAGACACAGTATGCAAATTTTGAACTCTAACGCTTGGAAGAAACTGTGATCAGAGCTAAATGCAGATTACGAACCAACCCTGACATTCACAAACTATATATTTCTACATTAAGTTGTTCTAACCTGAAAGGAAACATCATACATGGTCAGCAAATTTTGAACGCTACCACTTAGAAGAAACTGTGGCGAGAGCTCATAACGGATTTCGAACCTACCCTGACATTTATAAACTATATATTTTGCGATTAGGTCAAATAAACCTAGCACAAAACAGCATAAAAAGTCCGCAAATTTTGAACGCTATTAAGTAGAAGAAACTGTGGCCAAAGCTGATAGCCAATTTTGAACCAACCTGGCATTCACAAACTATATAATTTTTCCATTAAGTTGTTCTAACCTGAAACGAAACGGCATACATGGTCTGCAAATTTTGAACGCTACCCCTTAGAAGAAACTGTGGCGAGAGCTCATAACGGATTACGAACCTACCCTAACATTTATAAACTTTATATTTTGCAAAAAGGTCATATAAACCTAACATAAAACAGCATACAAAGTCTGCAAATTTTGAACGCTATTAAGTAGAAGAAACTGTGGCCAAAGCTGATAGCCAATTTTGAACCAACCTGGCATTCACAAACTATATAATTTTCCATTAAGTTGTTCTAACCTGAAACGAAACGGCATACATGGTCTGCAAATTTTGAACGCTACCACTTAGAAGAAACTGTTGCAAGAGCTCATAACGGATTTCGAACCTACCCTGACATTCACAAACTATATATTTTGCGATCAGGTCATATAAACCTAGCACAAAACAGCATACAAAGTCTGCAAATTTTGAACGCTACCAGTTAGAAGAAACTGTGGCGGCCAGAGCTGATAGCGAATTTTGAACCAACCTGGCATTCACAAACTATATAATTTTCCATTAAGTTGTTCTAACCTGAAACGAAACGGCATACATGGTCTGCAAATTTTGAACGCTACCACTTAGAAGAAACTGTTGCAAGAGCTCATAACGGATTTCGAACCTACCATGACATTCACAAACTATATATTTTGCGATTAGGTCATATAAACCTAGCAGAAAACAGCATACAAAGTCTGCAAATTTTGAACGCTATCAGTTAGAAGAAACTGTGGCCAGAGCTGATAGCGAATTTCGAACCAACCCTGACATTCAGAAAGTACATATTTTGCGATTAGGTCATGTATACCTAACAGAAAACAGCAGACACAGTATGCAAATTTTGAACTCTAACGCTTGGAAGAAACTGTGATCAGAGCTAAATGCAGATTACGAACCAACCCTGACATTCACAAACTATATATTTCTACATTAAGTTGTTCTAACCTGAAAGGAAACATCATACATGGTCAGCAAATTTTGAACGCTACCACTTAGAAGAAACTGTGGCGAGAGCTCATAACGGATTTCGAACCTACCCTGACATTTATAAACTATATATTTTGCGATTAGGTCAAATAAACCTAGCACAAAACAGCATAAAAAGTCCGCAAATTTTGAACGCTATTAAGTAGAAGAAACTGTGGCCAGAGCTGATAGCCAATTTTGAACCAACCTGGCATTCACAAACTATTTAATTTTCCATTAAGTTGTTCTAACCTGAAACGAAACGGCATACTTGGTCTGCAAATTTTGAACGCTACCACTTAGAAGAAACTGTGGCGAGAGCTCATAACGGATTTCGAACCTACCCTAACATTTATAAACTTTATATTTTGCGATTGGGTCATATAAACCTAACATAAAACAGCATACAAAGTCTGCAAATTTTGATTGCTACCAGTTAGAAGAAACTGTGGCGGCCAGAGCTGATAGCGAATTTTGAACCAACCTGGCATTCACAAACTATATAATTTTCCATTAAGTTGTTCTAACCTGAAACGAAACGGCATACATGGTCTGCAAATTTTGAACGCTACCACTTAGAAGAAACTGTTGCAAGAGCTCATAACGGATTTCGAACCTACCCTGACATTCACAAACTATATATTTTGCGATTAGGTCATATAAACCTAGCACAAAACAGCATAAAAAGTCTGCAAATTTTGAACGCTACCAGTTAGAAGAAACTGTGGCGGCCAGAGCTGATAGCGAATTTTGAACCAACCTGGCATTCACAAACTATATAATTTTCCATTAAGTTGTTCTAACCTGAAACGAAACGGCATACATGGTCTGCAAATTTTGAACGCTACCACTTAGAAGAAACTGTGGCGAGAGCTCATAACGGATTTCGAACCTACCCTGACATTTATAAACTATATATTTTGCGTTTAGTTCAAATAAACCTAGCACAAAACAGCATAAAAAGTCCGCAAATTTTGAACGCTATTAAGTAGAAGAAACTGTGGCCAAAGCTGATAGCCAATTTTGAACCAACCTGGCATTCACAAACTATATAATTTTCCATTAAGTTGTTCTAACCTGAAACGAAACGGCATACATGGTCTGCAAATTTTGAACGCTACCACTTAGAAGAAACTGTTGCAAGAGCTCATAACAGATTTCGAACCTACCCTGACATTCACAAACTATATATTTTGCGATTAGGTCATATAAACCTAGCAGAAAACAGCATACAAAGTCTGCAAATTTTGAACGCTATCAGTTAGAAGAAACTGTGGCCAGAGCTGATAGCGAATTTCGAACCAACCCTGACATTCAGAAAGTACATATTTTGCGATTAGGTCATGTATACCTAACAGAAAACAGCAGACACAGTATGCAAATTTTGAACTCTAACGCTTGGAAGAAACTGTGATCAGAGCTAAATGCAGATTACGAACCAACCCTGACATTCACAAACTATATATTTCTACATTAAGTTGTTCTAACCTGAAAGGAAACATCATACATGGTCAGCAAATTTTGAACGCTACCACTTAGAAGAAACTGTGGCGAGAGCTCATAACGGATTTCGAACCTACCCTGACATTTATAAACTATATATTTTGCGATTAGGTCAAATAAACCTAGCACAAAACAGCATAAAAAGTCCGCAAATTTTGAACGCTATTAAGTAGAAGAAACTGTGGCCAAAGCTGATAGCCAATTTTGAACCAACCTGGCATTCACAAACTATATAATTTTCCATTAAGTTGTTCTAACCTGAAACGAAACGGCATACATGGTCTGCAAATTTTGAACGCTACCCCTTAGAAGAAACTGTGGCGAGAGCTCATAACGGATTACGAACCTACCCTAACATTTATAAACTTTATATTTTGCAAAAAGGTCATATAAACCTAACATAAAACAGCATACAAAGTCTGCAAATTTTGAACGCTATTAAGTAGAAGAAACTGTGGCCAAAGCTGATAGCCAATTTTGAACCAACCTGGCATTAACAAACTATATAATTTTCCATTAAGTTGTTCTAACCTGAAACGAAACGGCATACATGGTCTGCAAATTTTGAACGCTACCACTTAGAAGAAACTGTTGCAAGAGCTCATAACGGATTTCGAACCTACCCTGACATTCACAAACTATATATTTTGCGATTAGGTCATATAAACCTAGCACAAAACAGCATACAAAGTCTGCAAATTTTGAACGCTATCAGTTAGAAGAAACTGTGGCCAGAGCTGATAGCGAATTTCGAACCAACCCTGACATTCAGAAAGTACATATTTTGCGATTAGGTCATGTATACCTAACAGAAAACAGCAGACACAGTATGCAAATTTTGAACTCTAACGCTTGGAAGAAACTGTGATCAGAGCTAAATGCAGATTACGAACCAACCCTGACATTCACAAACTATATATTTCTACATTAAGTTGTTCTAACCTGAAAGGAAACATCATACATGGTCAGCAAATTTTGAACGCTACCACTTAGAAGAAACTGTGGCGAGAGCTCATAACGGATTTCGAACCTACCCTGACATTTATAAACTATATATTTTGCGATTAGGTCAAATAAACCTAGCACAAAACAGCATAAAAAGTCCGCAAATTTTGAACGCTATTAAGTAGAAGAAACTGTGGCCAGAGCTGATAGCCAATTTTTGAACCAACCTGGCATTCACAAACTATATAATTTTCCATTAAGTTGTTCTAACCTGAAACGAAACGGCATACTTGGTCTGCAAATTTTGAACGCTACCACTTAGAAGAAACTGTGGCGAGAGCTCATAACGGATTTCGAACCTACCCTAACATTTATAAACTTTATATTTTGCGATTGGGTCATATAAACCTAACATAAAACAGCATACAAAGTCTGCAAATTTTGATTGCTACCAGTTAGAAGAAACTGTGGCGGCCAGAGCTGATAGCGAATTTTGAACCAACCTGGCATTCACAAACTATATAATTTTCCATTAAGTTGTTCTAACCTGAAACGAAACGGCATACATGGTCTGCAAATTTTGAACGCTACCACTTAGAAGAAACTGTTGCAAGAGCTCATAACGGATTTCGAACCTACCCTGACATTCACAAACTATATATTTTGCGATTAGGTCATATAAACCTAGCACAAAACAGCATAAAAAGTCCGCAAATTTTGAACGCTATTAAGTAGAAGAAACTGTGGCCAAAGCTGATAGCCAATTTTGAACCAACCTGGCATTCACAAACTATATAATTTTCCATTAAGTTGTTCTAACCTGAAACGAAACGGCATACATGGTCTGCAAATTTTGAACGCTACCACTTAGAAGAAACTGTGGCGAGAGCTCATAACGGATTTCGAACCTACCCTGACATTTATAAACTATATATTTTGCGTTTAGTTCAAATAAACCTAGCACAAAACAGCATAAAAAGTCCGCAAATTTTGAACGCTATTAAGTAGAAGAAACTGTGGCCAAAGCTGATAGCCAATTTTGAACCAACCTGGCATTCACAAACTATATAATTTTCCATTAAGTTGTTCTAACCTGAAACGAAACGGCATACATGGTCTGCAAATTTTGAACGCTACCACTTAGAAGAAACTGTTGCAAGAGCTCATAACGGATTTCGAACCTACCCTGACATTCACAAACTATATATTTTGCGATTAGGTCATATAAACCTAGCACAAAACAGCATACAAAGTCTGCAAATTTTGAACGCTACCAGTTAGAAGAAACTGTGGCGGCCAGAGCTGATAGCGAATTTTGAACCAACCTGGCATTCACAAACTATATAGTTTTCCATTAAGTTGTTCTAACCTGAAACGAAACGGCATTCTTGGTCTGCAAATTTTGAACGCTATCAGTTAGAAGAAACTGTGGCGGCCAGAGCTGATAGCGAATTTCGAACCAACCCTGACATTCAGAAAGTACATATTTTGCCATTAGGTCATGTATACCTAACAGAAAACAGCAGACACAGTATGCAAATTTTGAATTCTAACGCTTGGAAGAAACTGTGATCAGAGCTAAATGCAGATTGCGAACCAACCCTGACATTCACAAACTATATATTTCTACATTAAGTTGTTCTAACCTGAAAGGAAACATCATACATGGTCAGCAAATTTTGAACGCTACCACTTAGAAGAAACTGTGGCGAGAGCTCATAACGGATTTCGAACCTACCCAGACATTTATAAACTATATATTTTGCGATTAGTTCAAATAAACCTAGCACAAAACAGCATAAAAAGTCCGCAAATTTTGAACGCTATTAAGTAGAAAAAAACTGTGGCCAAAGCTGATAGCCAATTTTGAACCAACCTGGCATTCACAAACTATATAATTTTCCATTAAGTTGTTCTAACCTGAAACGAAACGGCATACATGGTCTGCAAATTTTGAACGCTACCACTTAGAAGAAACTGTGGCGAGAGCTCATAACGGATTTCGAACCTACCCTAACATTTATAAACTTTATATTTTGCAAAAAGGTCATATAAACCTAACATAAAACAGCATACAAAGTCTGCAAATTTTGAACGCTACCACCTAGAAGAAACTGTGGCGGCCAGAGCTGATAGCGAATTTCGAACCAACCTGGCATTCACAAACTATATAGTTTTCCATTAAGTTGTTCTAACCTGAAACGAAACGGCATTCTTGGTCTGCAAATTTTGAACGCTACCACTTAGAAGAAACTGTGGCGAGAGCTCACAACGGATTTCGAACCTACCCCGACATTTATAAACTATATATTTTGCGATTAGGTCATATAAACCTAGCACAAAACAGCATACAAAGTCTGCAAATTTTGAACGCTACCAGTTAGAAGAAACTGTGGCGGCCAGAGCTGATAGCGAATTTTGAACCAACCTGGCATTCACAAACTATATAATTTTCCATTAAGTTGTTCTAACCTGAAACGAAACGGCATACATGGTCTGCAAATTTTGAACGCTACCACTTAGAAGAAACTGTTGCAAGAGCTCATAACGGATTTCGAACCTACCCTGACATTCACAAACTATATATTTTGCGATTAGGTCATATAAACCTAGCACAAAACAGCATACAAAGTCTGCAAATTTTGAACGCTATCAGTTAGAAGAAACTGTGGCCAGAGCTGATAGCGAATTTCGAACCAACCCTGACATTCAGAAAGTACATATTTTGCTATTAGGTCATGTATACCTAACAGAAAACAGCAGACACAGTATGCAAATTTTGAACTCTAACGCTTGGAAGAAACTGTGATCAGAGCTAAATGCAGATTGCGAACCAACCCTGACATTCACAAACTATATATTTCTACATTAAGTTGTTCTAACCTGAAAGGAAACATCATACATGGTCAGCAAATTTTGAACGCTACCACTTACGAGTAGAAGAAACTGTGGCGAGAGCTCATAACGGATTTCGAACCTACCCTGACATTTATAAACTATATATTTTGCGATTAGGTCAAATAAACCTAGCACAAAACAGCATAAAAAGTCCGCAAATTTTGAACGCTATTAAGTAGAAGAAACTGTGGCCAGAGCTGATAGCCAATTTTGAACCAACCTGGCATTCACAAACTATATAATTTCCCATTAAGTTGTTCTAACCTGAAACGAAACGGCATACATGGTCTGCAAATTTTGAACGCTATTAGGTAGAAGAAACTGTGGCCAGAGCTAATAGCGAATTTCGAACCAACCCTGACATTCAGAAACTACGTATTTTGCTATTAAGTAATATAAACCTAACAGAAAACAGCATACACAGTCTGCAAATTCTGAACTCTAACACTTAGAAGAAACTGTGACCAGAGCTAAATGCACATTTCGAACCAACCCTGACATTTATAAACTATATATTTCTACATTAACTTGTTCTAACCTGAAAGAAAACATCATACATGGTCTGAAAATTTTAAACGCTACCACTTAGAAGAAACTGTGGCGAGAGCTCATAGGATTTCGAACGTACCCTGACATTTATAAACTATATTTTTGCGATTAGGTCATATAAACCCAACATGAACAGCATACAAACTCTTCAAATTTTGAACGCTACCACTTAGAAAAAAACTGTAGCGAGCTCATAACGGATTTCGAACCTACCCTGACATTTGTAAACTTTATATTTTGCGATTAGGTCATATAAACCCAAAAAAACAGCATACAAAGTCCGCAAATTTTGAACGCTATCAGTTAGAAGAAACTGTGTCCACAGCTAAATGCAGATTTCGAACCAACCCTGACATTCACAAACTATATATTTCTACATTAAGTTTTTGTGACCTGAAACGAAACGGCATTCTTGGTCTGCAAATTTTGAACGCTACCACTTAGAAGAAACTGTGGCGAGAGCTCATAACGGATTTCGAACCTACCCCGACATTTATAAACTATATATTTTGCGATTAGGTCAAATAAACCTAGCACAAAACAGCATACAAAGTCCGCAAATTTTGAACGCTATTAGGTAGAAGAAACTGTGGCCAGAGCTAATAGCGAATTTCGAACCAACCCTGACATTCAGAAACTACGTATTTTGCTATTAAGTAATATAAACCTAACAGAAAACAGCATACACAGTCTGCAAATTCTGAACTCTAACACTTAGAAGAAACTGTGACCAGAGCTAAATGCAGATTACGAACCAACCCTGACATTAACAAACTATATATTTCTACATTAAGTTGTTCTAACCTGAAAGGAAACATCATACATGGTCAGCAAATTTGAACGCTACCACTTACGAGTAGAAGAAACTGTGGCGAGAGCTCATAACGGATTTCGAACCTACCCTGACATTTATAAACTATATATTTTGCGATTAGGTCAAATAAACCTAGCACAAAACAGCATAAAAAGTCCGCAAATTTTGAACGCTATTAAGTAGAAGAAACTGTGGCCAGAGCTGATAGCGAATTTTGAACCAACCTGGCATTCACAAACTCGTATATAATTTTCCATTAAGTTGTTCTAACCTGAAACGAAACGGCATACATGGTCTGCAAATTTTGAACGCTACCACTTAGAAGAAACTGTGGCGAGAGCTCATAACGGATTTCGAACCTACCCTGACATTTATAAACTATATATTTCTACATTAAGTTGTTCTAACCTGAAAGGAAACATCATACATGGTCTGCAAATTTTGAACGCTACCACTTACGAGTAGAAGAAACTGTGGCGAGAGCTCATAACGGATTTCGAACCTACCCTGACATTTATAAACTATATATTTTGCGATTAGGTCAAATAAACCTAGCACAAAACAGCATAAAAAGTCCGCAAATTTTGAACGCTATTAAGTAGAAGAAACTGTGGCCAGAGCTGATAGCGAATTTTGAACCAACCTGGCATTCACAAACTCGTATATAATTTTCCATTAAGTTGTTCTAACCTGAAACGAAACGGCATACATGGTCTGCAAATTTTGAACGCTACCACTTAGAAGAAACTGTGGCGAGAGCTCATAACGGATTTCGAACCTACCCTGACATTTATAAACTATATATTTCTACATTAAGTTGTTCTAACCTGAAAGGAAACATCATACATGGTCTGCAAATTTTGAACGCTACCACTTAAAAGAAACTGTGGCGAGAGCTCATAACGGATTTCGAACCTACCCTGACATTTATAAACCATATATTTTGCGATTAGGTCAAATAAACCTAGCACAAAACAGCATAAAAAGTCCGCAAATTTTGAACGCTATTAGGTAGAAGAAACTGTGGCCAGAGCTAATAGCGAATTTCGAACCAACCCTGACATTCAGAAACTACATATTTTGCTATTAAGTAATATAAACCTAACAGAAAACAGCATACACAGTCTGCAAATTCTGAACTCTAACACTTAGAAGAAACTGTGACCAGAGCTAAATGCAGATTTCGAACCAACCCTGACATTTATAAACTATATATTTCTACATTAACTTGTTCTAACCTGAAAGAAAACATCATACATGGTCTGAAAATTTTAAACGCTACCACTTAGAAGAAACTGTGGCGAGAGCTCATAGGATTTCGAACGTACCCTGACATTTATAAACTATATTTTTGCGATTAGGTCATATAAATCCAACATGAACAGCATACAAACTCTGCAAATTTTGAACGCTACCACTTAGAAAAAACTGTAGCGAGCTCATAACGGATTTCGAACCTACCCTGACATTTGTAAACTTTATATTTTGCGATTAGGTCATATAAACCCAAAAAAACAGCATACAAAGTCCGCAAATTTTGAACGCTATCAGTTAGAAGAAACTGTGTCCAGAGCTAAATGCAGATTTCGAACCAACCCTGACATTAAAAAACTATATATTTCTACATTAACTTGTTCTAACCTGAAAGGAAACATCATACATGGTCTGAAAATTTTGAACGCTACCACTTAGAAGAAACTGTGGCGAGAGCTCATAGGATTTCGAACCTCCCCTGACATTTATAAACTTTATATTTTGCGATTAGGTCATCTAACCCTAGCACAAAACAGCATACACAGTCTGCAAATTTTGAACTCTAACACTTAAAAGAAACTGTGATCATAGCTAAATGCAGATTTCGAACCAACCCTGACATTCACAAACTATATATTTCTACATTAAGTTGTTCTAACCAGCATACTTGGTCTGCAAATTTTGAACGCTACCACTTAGAAAAAACTGTAGCGAGCTCATAACGGATTTCGAACCTACCCTGACATTTGTAAACTTTATATTTTGCGATTAGGTCATATAAACCCAAAAAAACAGCATACAAAGTCCGCAAATTTTGAACGCTATCAGTTAGAAGAAACTGTGTCCACAGCTAAATGCAGATTTCGAACCAACCCTGACATTCACAAACTATATATTTCTACATTAAGTTTTTGTGACCTGAAACGAAACGGCATTCTTGGTCTGCAAATTTTGAACGCTACCACTTAGAAGAAACTGTGGCGAGAGCTCATAACGGATTTCGAACCTACCCCGACATTTATAAACTATATATTTTGCGATTAGGTCAAATAAACCTAGCACAAAACAGCATACAAAGTCCGCAAATTTTGAACGCTATTAGGTAGAAGAAACTGTGGCCAGAGCTAATAGCGAATTTCGAACCAACCCTGACATTCAGAAACTACGTATTTTGCTATTAAGTAATATAAACCTAACAGAAAACAGCATACACAGTCTGCAAATTCTGAACTCTAACACTTAGAAGAAACTGTGACCAGAGCTAAATGCAGATTACGAACCAACCCTGACATTAACAAACTATATATTTCTACATTAAGTTGTTCTAACCTGAAAGGAAACATCATACATGGTCAGCAAATTTTGAACGCTACCACTTACGAGTAGAAGAAACTGTGGCGAGAGCTCATAACGGATTTCGAACCTACCCTGACATTTATAAACTATATATTTTGCGATTAGGTCAAATAAACCTAGCACAAAACAGCATAAAAAGTCCGCAAATTTTGAACGCTATTAAGTAGAAGAAACTGTGGCCAGAGCTGATAGCGAATTTTGAACCAACCTGGCATTCACAAACTCGTATATAATTTTCCATTAAGTTGTTCTAACCTGAAACGAAACGGCATACATGGTCTGCAAATTTTGAACGCTACCACTTAGAAGAAACTGTGGCGAGAGCTCATAACGGATTTCGAACCTACCCTGACATTTATAAACTATATATTTCTACATTAAGTTGTTCTAACCTGAAAGGAAACATCATACATGGTCTGCAAATTTTGAACGCTACCACTTACGAGTAGAAGAAACTGTGGCGAGAGCTCATAACGGATTTCGAACCTACCCTGACATTTATAAACTATATATTTTGCGATTAGGTCAAATAAACCTAGCACAAAACAGCATAAAAAGTCCGCAAATTTTGAACGCTATTAAGTAGAAGAAACTGTGGCCAGAGCTGATAGCGAATTTTGAACCAACCTGGCATTCACAAACTCGTATATAATTTTCCATTAAGTTGTTCTAACCTGAAACGAAACGGCATACATGGTCTGCAAATTTTGAACGCTACCACTTAGAAGAAACTGTGGCGAGAGCTCATAACGGATTTCGAACCTACCCTGACATTTATAAACTATATATTTCTACATTAAGTTGTTCTAACCTGAAAGGAAACATCATACATGGTCTGCAAATTTTGAACGCTACCACTTAAAAGAAACTGTGGCGAGAGCTCATAACGGATTTCGAACCTACCCTGACATTTATAAACCATATATTTTGCGATTAGGTCAAATAAACCTAGCACAAAACAGCATAAAAAGTCCGCAAATTTTGAACGCTATTAGGTAGAAGAAACTGTGGCCAGAGCTAATAGCGAATTTCGAACCAACCCTGACATTCAGAAACTACATATTTTGCTATTAAGTAATATAAACCTAACAGAAAACAGCATACACAGTCTGCAAATTCTGAACTCTAACACTTAGAAGAAACTGTGACCAGAGCTAAATGCAGATTTCGAACCAACCCTGACATTTATAAACTATATATTTCTACATTAACTTGTTCTAACCTGAAAGAAAACATCATACATGGTCTGAAAATTTTAAACGCTACCACTTAGAAGAAACTGTGGCGAGAGCTCATAGGATTTCGAACGTACCCTGACATTTATAAACTATATTTTTGCGATTAGGTCATATAAATCCAACATGAACAGCATACAAACTCTGCAAATTTTGAACGCTACCACTTAGAAAAAACTGTAGCGAGCTCATAACGGATTTCGAACCTACCCTGACATTTGTAAACTTTATATTTTGCGATTAGGTCATATAAACCCAAAAAAACAGCATACAAAGTCCGCAAATTTTGAACGCTATCAGTTAGAAGAAACTGTGTCCAGAGCTAAATGCAGATTTCGAACCAACCCTGACATTAAAAAACTATATATTTCTACATTAACTTGTTCTAACCTGAAAGGAAACATCATACATGGTCTGAAAATTTTGAACGCTACCACTTAGAAGAAACTGTGGCGAGAGCTCATAGGATTTCGAACCTCCCCTGACATTTATAAACTTTATATTTTGCGATTAGGTCATCTAACCCTAGCACAAAACAGCATACACAGTCTGCAAATTTTGAACTCTAACACTTAAAAGAAACTGTGATCATAGCTAAATGCAGATTTCGAACCAACCCTGACATTCACAAACTATATATTTCTACATTAAGTTGTTCTAACCAGCATACTTGGTCTGCAAATTTTGAACGCTGCCACTTAGAAGAAACTGTGGCGAGAGCTCATAACGGATTTTGAACCTACCCTGACATTTATAAACTTTATATTTTGCGATTAGGTCATATAAACCTAACGTAAAACAGCATACACAGTCTGCGAATTTTGAACGCTACCAGTTGGAAGAAACTGTGGCGGCCAGAGCTGATAGCGAATTTCGAACCAACCTGGCATTCACAAATTTTCTATTTTATCGGGGGATTTCTAACTGCTTGGATGATTTAGGACTGCTCGTGGGCGGTTTTCTATATGCTTTAGGAGTTTTTTTAAATGCGTGAAGATTTTTTCTAACTGCCTCAGGTGGATTTTCTAACGATTTGAAAGGGGATTTTCTAAATGCTCCAGAAGATTTTTTCAACTGTCTCGGGCAGAATTTCCAACCTCTCAGGGGATTCTGCTTGGGGATTCTTTGTCTGCGTGGGGAATTCTCTGTCCGTGGGGATTTTTTACCTGCTCGAGGAGATTTTTAACCTGATGATTTTTCTTCTCTGGGGACTTTTCGGTCTGTTTAGGGGATTTTTAACTACCCAGGGAACTTTTCTATTTGATTGGGGGAGTTCCAACTGCTCGAAAGGGAATTTCTTACTGCTGGCGGGGTTTTCTACTTTACTGCTGGGAGATTTTTTGACTGCTCTCAAACATTTTTTAACTGCTTTGGAGATTTTTCAAGTGCTCGGGGCAATTGTCTAACTGCTCAGGGAGACTTTCAGTAGATCTTCTAAATGTATGGAAGGATATTATGCTTCTCGGGAGACTTAAATTTTGCTGCAGAGATTTTCTAGCTGCTTAGGGACATTTCTGTTTAGTACATGAGTGATTTAAAATGCCTGTCTGCGCCCCGCTGGGGGGGGGGCACCGAAGAGCTAGTATAAAGCTAAGCTCTGACTATATTTATCGGCGATTCGCCATTGTGAACTTTCGGTGTTGTGAAGTTTCGGTGTTGTGAAGTTTCGGTGTTGTGAACTTTCGGTGTTGTAAAGTTTCGGTGTTGTGAACTTTCGGTGTTGTGAACTTTCGGTGTTGTGAACTTTCGGTGTTGTGAAGTTTCGGTGTTGTGAAAGAAAGTGCTTTTCGGCGTTGCGGCCCAAAACTTGGACAGGGCAGGCGTCAAGGACCAGACCGCCGAGGTAGACGAACTGCTGACAGCGCGTAAGTTGTGTCGCCTGGCTGTCAGCGCCTCGGCAGGAAATTGCAGCCTCAATTTTGCTCGGCACTCAGAGCACGACGGTCTTTTGCGTGTTGACCACCAGGCCGACACTCGCTGCAACGGCAAACAACGGCAGATCGTCGGCGTAGCCAAGCACGCTGAGCCGCCTCAGTGACCTCAGTGGCCACGCAGTTGATGCGCAATGCCTCGATGGGCACCTCGTCCGGACCTAGCGCTTTGCCGCCCGATGACTTCCGAGCGAACATCACAACGTCGTCTGGGCTGATTGGTGCAACGCTGAAACTCTCCTCCGTCGGCAACGGCGTCTCCGGCGGCAGCGTCAGACTGTCGGGCAGCGGGGGTGGCGGCGCGTTCACGATGGCGGCGAAGAACTCGCGCAGCTCATTTCTGCGCTCATCCGCAGTGTCGCCTGCCAGGTTGAGCTGTAAACGCCACTTTTGCCCCGTCAGAGTGTTGATGGCGGACCAGGCCACGCGCCCTCCGGCGTCGGGACCGTCGGCAGAGACAGCCTGAATGACGTCGTCAACAGCGGCCTGTTGGCGTTGCAGGTAGACAGACGCCAAGGCCTCCTCCGCCTCGCGAGTTGGTCGCCCACTAAGACGAAGCCTCTCCAGGTCTTCCCTCGCTGCGTTGATCGCGGGGTCGTCATGCGAGACCGGCTTCCCGCGTTGGGCCGGTTGCATCAGCGACCTATAGATAGATAGATAGATAGATAGATAGATAGATAGATAGATAGATAGATAGATAGATAGATAGATTGATAGATAGATAGATAGATAGATAGATAGATAGATAGATAGATAGATTGATAGATTGATAGATAGATAGATAGATAGATAGATGGATAGATAGATAGATAGATGGATGGATAGATAGGTAAATAGATAGATAGATAGATAGATAAGATAGATAGATAGATAGATAGATATACAGATAGATAGATAGATAGATAGATAGATAGATAGATAGATAGATAGATAGATAGATAGATAGATAGATAGATAGATAGATAGATAGATAGATAGATTGATAGATTGATAGATAGATAGATAGATAGATAGATAGATAGATAGATAGATAGATGGATGGATAGATAGGTAAATAGATAGATAGATAGATAGATAAGATAGACAGATAGATAGATAGATATACAGATAGATAGATAGATAGATAGATAGACAGATAGATAGATAGATAGATAGATAGATAGATAGATAGATAGATAGATAGATAGATTGATTGATAGATGATAGATAGATGGCTAGCCATTGTTTAATTTGTTTACAATTCGCCACTGTTGAGTCACGGATCTTTCCACAATGTGGGTCAAAAAAGCAAAGTATAATGACAGAGGGCAATGGCGGGGTCGAACTGACATCATATGTTAAATGCGAGCATCTGCTTTTTTCTTTATTTCAGCTTCCGCTGGCAGCATTTGTTCGAGTCAAGAGCTTCTGCTTGTTGTGATATAGCAATTTTTTATTTATGATCTCTGTGCTAAGGCAGCGCCCTGTTTGATGTATCCCCCACTTGACCCGGGCGAGTGTCTATGTGACGCATGTTTTCATTTATTTCCCTAGGTGAATAAATCATTTATTTCCCGCTGCCCCGCGGGCTGACAAATTCGTAAGGCGCTTTTTGTCCGCAACACTGTCCCAAACTAGGAGTCTGGAACCAGCCGGGAAAATAGAGCTTAGGGGTGTGTGTTAATGGGCTCTTTTTTATCTGTGCGCCATTGATTGATAAAACTAAACCTACACTTGGGAGTCAGCCTTGATCGGAATAACCGATGGGATACGAGCTAGAATTGATAAAATTCTAAAGTGGATAGCCACAGTGTTCAGCATTTCAGTATTCAGGGATAGTCACGAGTCCAGAGCTTCTGCTTGTTGTGATACGAGCCGTATAGCCATTATTTGATTTAGGATCTTCCTTTGTGCTGAGGGTAGTCAGTGTGCCTGTTTGATTCAGTATACCGCATAGTTATACTAAATTCCTTTATATAGATATATAAATATGCATTTAGCTCTTGTCACAGTTTCTTCTAAGTGTTAGAGTTCAAAATTTGCAGACTGTGTATGCTGTTTTCTGTTAGGTTTATATGACCTAATCGCAAAAAATATAGTTTGTAAATGTCAGAGTAGGTTCGAAATCCGTTATGAGCTCTCGCCACAGTTTCTTCTAAGTGGTAGCGTTCAAAATTTGCAGACCAAGTATGCCGTTTCGTTTCAGGTTAGAACAACTAAATGGAATAAAATAAAGTTTGTGAATGTCAGGTTGGTTCGAAATTCGCTATCAGCTCTGGCCGCCACAGTTTCTTCTAAGTGGTAGCGTTCAAAATTTGCAGACTTTGTATGCTGTTTTATGTTAGGTTTATATGACCTAATCGCAAAATATATAGTTTGTTAATGTCAGGGTAGGTTCGAAATCCGTTATAAGCTCTGGCCGCCACAGTTTCTTCTAAGTGGTAGCGTTCAAATTTTGCAGACTTTGTATGCTGTTTTATGTTAGGTTTATATGACCTAATCGCAAAATATATAGTTTGTAAATGTCAAGGTAGGTTCGAAATCCGTTATGAGCTCTCGCTACAGTTTTTTCTAAGTGGTAGCGTTCAAAATTTGCAGACCAGGTATGCTGTTTCGTTTTCGGTTCAGAAAACTTAATGCAAAAAATATAGTTTGTGAATGTCAGGGTTGGTTCGAAATTCGCTATCAGCTCTGGCCACAGTTTCTTCTAACTTGTAGCGTTAAAAATTTACAGACTGTGTATGCTGTTTTCTGTTAGGTTTATTTTACCTAATCGCAAAATATATAGTTTGTTAATGTCAGGGTTGGTTTGAAATCTGTTATGAGCTCTGGTCATAGTTGCTTCTAAGTGGTAGCGTTCAAAATTTGCACATTTTATCTGGCTTCATTAATATATAATTTCGCTGAGTGATTTAGCCTTGTGTTCCTTTAGGATAATAATCTGCCTAATCATTAAATCCATCTTATCTTATTAAATCCATCCATCTTAACACTCCATCTTTATTGGACTGCTAATGGCTTGCTAAGCCTTTCACCTTGGGCGGTGAAGTATGGGGAAGTTAGGGGAAACTGGCGAACAGACTCTCGAGGGCGGCTTGCCGCGTCTGGCGGTGCGCCTGTGTGCAATGAGTGTAGGAGCGTTGTAGAGAGATAGACAGATGGCCAGAATATCTATGCGGTATACCAATATAGATAGTAATAATATTATCTATATTATCTATATCAACGTTGCAATGGCCAGAAATATATATTTATATATAATACTGAAAAGCTGAATGTCTGAAAAATTTTTTTATATATTTATATATCTATATATAGGAACTTATATAGATCCCGTTAATTCCCTGTTTCCCTTTAATCACCGTTACCGTTAATTTCCGTTCCTGTTAATCCTGTTCCCATTAATCCCCGTTCCAGTGTAACTCCCAGTTCCCGTTAATTGAACTCCAATTGAGCGTTATTATAGCGTGAAACTATTTTAGGGGTTTACTGGCTTGAATGCACATCGGCATTGCCTTTCATCAAGTGAAATTTGCGGCCTCCTGCCCGCAGTGTACGCAGCCATTAAAGTCAATAATATCAGCCAGCCAGACCCACCTCCCCCATTTACACTGGGCCAGTTAGGAGGTTCAAGCAGCCACTAAAGCAAAAATTGCGTCTGGAATCAAAAATTCCATTAGAGTTCCATGAAAAATTGCTGTTTTCTACTTTTTTGAGGGACTTGGCAATCGAAATGCACACACAAATTTTGAGCGCTACCACTTAGAAGAAACTATGACCAGAGCTGATAGCGAATATCGAACCAACCCTGACATTCACAAACTATATTTTTTGCATTAGGTTTTCTGAACCGAAAACGAAACAGCATGCCTGGTCTGCAAATTTTGAACGCTACCACTTAGAAGAAACTGTGGCGAGAGCTCATAACAAATTTCGAACCTACCCTGACATTTACAAACTATATTTTTTGCGATTAGGTCATATAAACCTAACAGAAAACAGCATACACAGTCTGCAAATTTTGAACTCTAACACTTAGAAGAAACTGTGACAAGAGCTAAATGCATATTTATATATCTATATAAAGGAATTTAGTATAACTATGCGGTATACTGAATCAAACAGGCACACTGACTACCCTCAGCACAAAGGAAGATCCTAAATCAAATAATGGCTATACGGCTCGTATCACAACAAGCAGAAGCTCTGGACTCGTGACTATCCCTGAATACTGAAATGCTGAACACTGTGGCTATCCACTTTAGAATTTTATCAATTCTAGCTCGTATCCCATCGGTTATTCCGATCAAGGCTGACTCCCAAGTGTAGGTTTAGTTTTATCAATCAATGGCGCACAGATAAAAAAGAGCCCATTAACACACACCCCTAAGCTCTATTTTCCCGGCTGGTTCCAGACTCCTAGTTTGGGACAGTGTTGCGGACAAAAAGCGCCTTACGAATTTGTCAGCCCGCGGGGCAGCGGGAAATAAATGATTTATTCACCTAGGGAAATAAATGAAAACATGCGTCACATAGACACTCGCCCGGGTCAAGTGGGGGATACATCAAACAGGGCGCTGCCTTAGCACAGAGATCATAAATAAAAAATTGCTATATCACAACAAGCAGAAGCTCTTGACTCGAACAAATGCTGCCAGCGGAAGCTGAAATAAAGAAAAAAGCAGCTGCTCGCATTTAACATATGATGTCAGTTCGACCCCGCCATTGCCCTCTGTCATTATACTTTGCTTTTTTGACCCACATTGTGGAAAGATCCGTGACTCAACAGTGGCGAATTGTAAACAAATTAAACAATGGCTAGCCATCTATCTATCTATCTATCTATCTGTCTATCTATCTATCTATCTATCTATCTATCTATCTATCTATCTTATCTATCTATCTATCTATCTATTTACCTATCTATCCATCTATCTATCTATCTATCTATCTATCTATCTATCTATCTATCTATCTATCTATCTATCTATCTATCTATCTATCTATCTATCTATCTATCTATCTATCTATCTAAAGCTAGATTACACTGCTCCAAGTTTACCTAAATTGTCGCGCCGGTAAGAAGAGAATATAAATTTTCTCACCTAGCTAGAGTACACTTCCCCAACCCAAGCTTAATGGTTGTTTACAAGGGAAATAGAAAAACTGCTCAAGCGACTGTGTACATTTTATTAGCGATTGATTATTTCTCGCCCAGTGGGAGAGCCAACATTGAATAAATTGGCTTGAAAGTGTGGATGCTTGAGCGAAATATTTTTATTTAAATAGCCGTGGGCCGTTCTGCAGTGAATTTGCCAATCTTGTCTCGAGTCAGTAAGTAAAGAATGTTAGTTTTTGTAGCCCTGTTAGATTGAGAAAACATTTCAAAGAAGCAAAAGCTGTTTCAGAGGTCTTCGTCGAGCACGATACTGATCGGTAAGTCTGATAGCCTGTCAAAATCTTAAATTGTGATTAGCTTAATTTTCTTAAAGCGCATGTGTCTTTGATAAGGCGTTATAATAGCGAATTCCTACCTGCTCGCAGGATTTTTATCTGATGTAGTGATTTTCCTACAAGCTCGGGAACAATTTCTACACTTTTAGGGATTTCCTAGATGCTCAGGGGGGTTTGCAAACTGCTTGGGAGATTTTCTAACGACTCTCATAAATTTTCTGACTGTTAGGGTGCTGGGAGACTTTCTAACTGCTTGTGGATTTCTGGATTTTCCAATGAGATTTTCTAAATGTTCTGGGAGACTTTTTTACTGCTCAAGGAGGTTTTATTACTGCATCGGGAAGTTCTTCCAACCGCTGGAAGGGGATTTTCTGAATGCTCGGGGAGATTGTCTGTCTGATTGGGGGATTTCAAACTTCTCGGGGAAAATTTTCTAACTATTTAGCGGATGTCTAACTGCTCGGGAAGATTTTCTATCTGATTTGGAGATTTCTAAGTGCTTCCAAGGGAACTTTTTTACTGCTAGGGGATTTCTTGACTGCTCGATTGGTATTTTCTTCCTTCTTATGGGGATTTTCTACATGCTCAGGGAGCTTTTCTGTCTGTTTGGGAGATTTTATAACTGTTTGGGGACATTTCTATCTGATTGTGGATTTCTAACGGTCCGAAGGGGAATTTCCAACTGCTGGGGGGATTTTTAATTGCTCGAAAGAGATTTTTTTGTTTGCTTGGGGGTTTCAGACTGCTGGAGGAAATTTGCTGTATGCTTGGGGGATTTTTAACTGCCCGAAGGGGACTTTTTAAATGCTACGGGAGACTTTTTAACTGCTCGGGGAGATTTTCTAAACTACTCGAAGGGGACTTTCTAACTGCTTGGGGAACTTTTCACCCGCTGGGGAGATTTCAGACTGCTCGGGGATACTTTCTGTCTGCTCGGGGCATTTCAGACTGCTCGGGGGAAGTTTCTATTTGATTGGGGAATTTCCCAATTCTCAAATGGGATTTTCTAACCTTTTGGGGGATTTCAGACTGCTCGGTGGAATTTTCTATTTTATTAGGGATTTGTGACTTTCAAAAGAGATTTTCTAACTGCTTGGGGAATTTTAGTCTGCTCGGGGGAAATTTCTATTTGATTGGAGAATTTCCGAATTCTCAAAAGGGATTTTCTAACTTTTTTGGGGGATTGCTTTGAGGATTTTTTATCTGTTTAGAGAGATTTCTATCTGATTCCGGGGATTTCTGACTGCTGGGAGGTTTCCAACTGCTTGAAGGAGATTTTCTAACTGCTCAGGGAGATTTTTTGTCTACTTGGGGATTTTCTTAACTGCTCAGGGAGACTTTCTAACTGCTTGAAAGAGATTTTTTAACTGCTCGATAAAATTTTCTATCCGATTAGGGGATTTCTAACTGCTTGGTTGTTTTCGGACTGCTCGAGGGTGATTTTCTAAATGGCCCGGGGGATTTTCTGTCTGCTTTGATGATTTTTTAACTGTTTAGGGAGATTCCTATCGATCGGGATAGGGGAGATTGCGGGGATTTTTGACTGCTGGGAGGTTTCCAACAGTTAAGGGAGATTTTCTCACTGCTCGAAAGATTTTTTAACTGCTTGGGGAACTTTTCTGTCGGCTTTGTGGATTTGTAACTGCTCGCGGTAATTTTCTATCTAATCAGGGGATTTCTAACTGCTTGAAGCTATTTTCTTACTGTTCGGAAGTTTTGCAACTGTTTAAGGAGATATTTTTACTGCTCGGGGCGATTTCTAACTGCTCTGAGAAATTTTTTATCTGATTGGGAGATTTCTTACTGTTCGAAGGGGACTTTTGAACAGCTTGGAGAATTTCTGACTGATCAAAGAGGATTTTCTAAATGCTCGTGGAGGTTTTTCTGTCAGCTGATTGGCTTTTCGACCTTACTCGGGGGAGATTTTTCGTCTGCCTAGAAGATTTTCTACATCCTCTTGGAATTTTTCTGTCTGCTTATGGATTTCTAGCTGTTTGGGGAAATTATCTATGTGACTGGGGATTTTTAACAGCTCGAAAGGGACTTTCTAACTGCTTGGGAGATTTTTGACTGCTTAAAGGGTATTGTCATACTGCTTGGGAAGATTTTCTAATTGCTTGGGGAGATTTTTGACTGCTTAAAGGGTATTGTCATACTGCTTGGGAAGATTTTCTAATTGCTTGGGGAGATTTTCTAATTGCTTGGGGAGATTTTCTGTCTGCATGGGTGATTTTCTATCTGCTCAGGGGGGACTTTGTAACTGCTCGCGTGTGATTTTCTTTCTGATTGCTGGATTTCGAGACTGGAAATTTTCTATGTGAGTGGGGGATTTCTAACAGCTCGAAAGGGACTTTCTAACTGCTTAGGAGATTCCTGACTGCTTTAAAGGTGTTGTTCAACTTTTTGGGAAGATTCTCTAATTGCTTAGTGAGACTTTCTGTCTGCTTGGGGGATTTTCTGTCTGATCAAGGAGATTTTGTAACTGCTTGGTGTGATTTTCTATTGGATTGGTGGATTTCTGAGACTGCCGCAAGGGGAATTTCTAACTGCTTGGGCGATTTTGTACTGCTCGGGGAATTTTTTGGTTGACTTCGGGATTTTTTAATGCTTGATGGGATTTTGTAACTGCTTGGGAATTTTTTCTAACTGCTTGGGGAGATTTTTTACTGCCCCGGAATATTTTCTACCTGATTTGGGGATTTCTAACAGCCCCTGAATATTTTCTACCTGATTTGGGGATTTCTGACTGCCCGAACTGGACTTTTTACTTTTAGGGGATTTTTAACTGCTCGAAGGGTCTTTCTAAATGCTCCGGGAAGATTTCTAACTGCTCGAAGAGGAATTTTTAACTACTTGGGCAAAGTCTGACTGCTCGAAGGGTATTTTCTGTCTGTTCGGGAAGATGTTCTAATTGTTTAGGGAGGCGTTCTGTCTGCTTGGGGGATATCTTCTAAATGCTGAAAGGGGATTTTATAAATGTTCGGGTAGTCTGCTTGGAGAATTTTCTGTTTACTTGGGGGATTTCTGACTCCTAGAAGGGGATTTTCTAACTGCTGGGGGGATTTTTCCGTCTGCTTGAGGGGCTTTCTACCTGACTGCTTGGGAAAGATTTTCTGACTGCTCGCAGAAGTTTTTTCTATGTTTAGCGGATTTCTGACTGCTCGGGGAAATTTTCTATTTGATTGGAATTTCCGACTTCTCAAAAGGGATTTTCTAACTGCTAGGGGGATTTTTTTCAGCTCATGGGTTTTCTACCTTATCCTGGGGGAAGCTTTTTCCACTGCTCTAAAAAATTTTCTAGCCGCTCGAAAAAATGTTAGCTGCTTTGGTGATTTTGGACTGCTTGAAGGAGATTTTCTAACTGCTCAGGGAGATTTTTTAACTGCTTGAAAGAGATTTTCTAACTGCTCGAGGAAATTTTCTGTCTGCTTAGGGATTTCTTACTGTTAGGACAAATTTTTCTATCTTATCGGGGCTTCCTAACTGCTTGGGTGATTTCGGACTGCTCCTGGGGGATTTTCTAAATGCTCCAAGAGTTTTTTAACCGCATGAGGAGTTTTTCTAACTGCCTCAGTTATATTTTCTAACTGCTTGAAGGGGATTTTTTAAATGCACTGGAAGATTTTTCAACTGCCTCAGGTAGAATTTCCAACTGGTCAGGAGATTTTCTTTCTGCTTGGGGGATTCTCTGTCTGCGGGGGCATTTTTACCTGTTCGGGGAGATTTTTAACCTGAAGATTTTTCTTCTGTGGGGACTTCTCGGTCTGTTTAGGGGATTTTTAACTGCCCGGGGAAATTTTCTATCTGATTGGTGGATTTTCGATTGCTCGAAAGGGAATTTCTAACTACTGGCAGGGTTTTCTACTTTACTGCTGGGGAGGGATTTTTCGACTGCTCTCAATAATTTTCTCGCTGCTCGGAAAGATTCTCTAGCTGGTTGGGAGATTTTTCAAGTGCTCGAGGCACTTGTCTGACTGCTCAGGGAGACTTTCAGTAGATCTTCTAAATATACGAAAGGATATTATGCTTTTAGGGAGACTAATTTTGCTGCAGGGATTTTCTCGCTGCGTAGGGAGATTTCTGTTGAGTACGTGAGTGATTTTAAATACCTGTCTGCGCCCCCCTGGGGGGGGGGGGCACCGAAGAGCTAGTACCTTTGCTCTTTTCTACCATTTAACCTTGGTAACGACTTTATCCCAATGAATTACTGCTTTAAACTAGTCACTGCTAGCAACCAAAAATTTTGTGCACGGAAAATTTAATTGGCACAAAGCTTCGTGCTGCAGTAGCGCCTGTTCAGCTGCAGTAAATTCAGTTTAGCTGCATAGTCAGCTGCCAATAATTATGCAGCTATCATGGCTAGCCTCGAAACAATGCACAAAAATGCCAATAATGCCTACCTGACAATCGCGAGATTTCACTAGCAGTTAACAGCAGTCTCAAGTGAGTCTAAGTGAGAGTTAGACAAGGAGCTTTTTGAAATATATCTCTGGTCCACGAAGTTTGACTGTAAGCTCCGGCTGCTGTATGGCTCCGCTGGCTGAGCGGCTTTTGAAAAGGGGCGCCGGCCGCAGTCAACTGGTACTGGTACTGATAGATAAATAGATTGATAGATGGTTAGAAAGATTGAAGGATAGATACATTGATAGGTAACAAAATAGATAGAAATATACATACATGTAGATGGATATATAGATTGATAACGCCCCAGCCTCCCCACTTCTGTCACCCAGAGACCGAGCTTCTAAATCTCTCTGGTTCCGATCTAGGGACTGGGATGAGTGAAGCCCACACCTACCCCACATCCAAAGATTAAGGCAATTGAGCAAGTGAATGCAGTCAAACGTAGAGCAAATCTTGTGTCTGATGTCATAGTACCTAGAAAATCTCTCTCCTTAGGAAATTCTAGAGCCGATGTATTATGTCAGTTTTAGTTGAGGGATTGATGATTCGTAACTTTACTGATTTTAGGTCTGCAGGACCAAACCAATATCTTTGTTTTTCATTTTTGAATCTTAATGGCTAAAGTCGTAAAAAGGAAAATTGAGTCAAGGCAGGTAGAAATGGATTTTTTCAGTAAGAATAGAAAATTATTAATTATGAACATGCATTTTATTATTACTTATTTACTTATGTACAATCAGTCCACGAAGTTATCATGTAAGCTTTGGCTGCTGCATGGCTCTAGCTAGTGGCTGGGCGTCAATTGAAAAGGTGCGGCGGCCACAGTCAAGTGCTACTGATAACTTGTGATAAGTGGCGGCTGCGCGAGAATACACCGGTATTGGAGACTGGCCAGTCTGATGAGTCGGTAGCTGCTGCTGCTGCTGCAGATGTGGCGGTAGCGGCGGCGGTGGGGGAGGTGAAGCAGCAGCGGCAAGCAGAGTAGCGGCGGCGGCGCTGAACAACTGCAGCAGACAGCCGAACGCCGGATCGCTCCGTTGAAGCTTTGGGCTGCGGCGGCGGTGGCGATTGCGTGGGCTTGAGTGACTAGCAGGCCGAATGGCATCATGGGACGAAGTTGAGTGCTGGCCGCCATAGCCATACTCTGGGACAACGTCTGCATGTGAACATTTTTAATCATAAGATAGTTGCGCCCATTCTGTAGAAGCTGTTCGCACAGGTGCTGTGGCGGGTGCAGGTACTTACTTGCAAGGCGGCTTCTTGCGGTGGCAATTACTTTTGAGGTATTCGAAGCAACAAACAACCCGACCATTTTTCACGTCGACGTGCTTAGGCGGATGCGCATACTTACAGTAGGCACCAGTCCTTGAGCACTTGCTACGCTGAAATCCGCGACATACTTCCAGAGTTAGCCAGAGGCTACGATTGATTTTGGCATACTGCAGTGAACACAGGTTAACCAGGAACATGGCTGCTTAAATTTGATTTTGAATTATATGACAATTTTAACAATCAAAGCTTGTCATGCTGAATTAAACAAGAGTTCTCTCTTTGATGTGATAATTAAATGAGGAAAAACTATCAGATTGCTACTGTTGCAAATTAGCTTCTAGCTACTTTTCCAGTGTTGGTTTGCTACTAAATTCTGTTTATTTTTTACTATATGTAAATATGAGCTATATATCAATAAAAAATGATGTTGCTATCACAATCTCATAATAAATTACTTGTCATTCTTTTATTAATAATTCAATTGCAATCCTTACTAGACACTAAAACTAAAAACCAAAACATTTTCTCTTGATAAAACTAATTTTGTTAATCAAAAGCTTAAAGCCTCTGCTATAAATATGCTTTTTATTATTAATACAGCTATGTAGATAATGCACCAACATATATTTATAATCACAAGCCAAAAAATATTTTTCTTAAAAAATGGTTGAACATTAGATAAAATTCCTTGATTGCAATATTTATTTAATTGATTTTTACTTTTAGGTAAGGAACCATATAATTTTAGGCCCTTATGATGAGATGCTATATCACAGCATATGACAAAAGTTTTTTTTATAAAATGATACATTTAAAATTAGTAATACTTATATAATAAATTTAAGACCACTTTTGGCAAAAAAAGATAAAAAAATCTTTTATCCAGGTAAGATAGCAAGTAGTCTATAGAATAAAGATATTTGATATTACTTGATTTTACTCCATGACTAATAATGTCTGATACTTTCAACAGGATTTTAAAAGTCCCAAAACAATAAGAAACATAGATTAAGACATAAATTTTATTTCTATTAAATTAGCACTGGGGAATTGCTTTTACCCACGCACCTTGCACTATAGGCTTTGCAAATGCAAATGCAATAAAGTATAAAGGAAATTATCAGCCTGTTCAATTTATAAAACTAAGGAGACAGAGTGGTTGTAATATGCTAAAATTGCAAGCAACAGATATTTTTACACATTATACTACTTATTAAAGTAAACTATTAATAAGAACAGCATATTGTAAATGATTGTATAAATGCCATACAGCACATACAGTTAGTGCAAACCAATTGATCAAAAGGTCTACTAATATCCTTTTTTATTAGCCAAAATCAGTTTCAAACTGGGTTTATTTTTTCCCTGGGTGCAGGTTGCAATTTTGCATCCTGTCACTAATTTCAGGATATGATTTAAAGGGTTGGGATGCTATACATGGGTGCGCAATTTTGAAAAGTAGTAACTTAGTTGGGCAAAAATTTCAAAGGACCAAAAAAAGGTCCTGCGACCATATAAGCCTAAATCTTTATAATTTTTCCATTTACCTCTATGTTTTGCGACTTGCCCACCAAAACAGCCAACTGTTGCGCACATATGATGCATCCCTATTGCAACAAACAATAAAACAAAACAAAAAACTAGATGCAAAATCGCATCCTAGGTCAACTTTCAGGATGCAATTCTTGGGGTCAGGATGCTATAGCATCCCTATTGCACAAAAAACCTAGGTTTCAAAAGTCATGTGCCTAACCTATAGGTATCAAACCTAAATCCCAAATGTGATTTATTATAGATCCATAAGCAATAGACAGATTTATATATCATGTATGCTATGCCTATAGTAGACTAGTTGTACAAAACTCTATCCTTTATGCTTGTTAAAAACCAGAAAGAAACTAAACTTTTAGCTTAAAAATATAACCTTAAATGACCCCATCCACATCTGGGACTGGGTCTTAAAAAGGTATAAATAAATTAGACCTAAAATGGTCTAAAACCAGAGAGCTTTAGAGCTTATAGAGAGAATATAAAGTTTTGGCATAGACAAAAGCTGGGCTTATTTTTAGGATAGGCACAGGATGCAAAATTGCATCATGTTCTTAATTTTAGGATGCGATTTCAGGGTTTGGGATACAATTTTTTAAAAGTCCCATTTTAAAAGGCCTTGAATTGTAAAAAATTAAAAAATCAGGATGCAAAATTGCATCCTATATTGAATTTCAGGATGTGATTCTCAAAATCAAGATGCTATATTATCCCTATTGTACAAAAAATAAACATAGGACAAAAGGCAATAAAACAATTTATTTTAAGTGAAGAGCAAGGACTAGGCTTAGCTCTAAGAAATACCTTGTTGCAAGTCTTCTAGGCTTATTAATTGTAAGAGTTAACCATTTTATGATGTGAGTCCCTATGTATGGCAAGGAGCCACTAAAGGAAGAATCACTTTTCATTAAGAGCAAGGACTAGCTTAAGGAAATACCTTGGTGCAGGCCTTTTGGACTTATTAATTTCAGTACGACAATAGTCCATCATTTTTCTGTGAGTCCCTATGGCAAGAAGCCACTAAAGGAAGAATTACCTTTATGGCTTTACCTGTAATTACCTTTCAACATTTTGACAATAGCAAGATAGCTATTATTAATTATTTGGTCATCAGTATCATGGTAACCAAATGATACTGATGACCAAATAATTAATGTTGAGAGGTAATTACAGGTAATCACCTTTACCTGTAATTACCTCTCAACATTTTGACAATAGCAAGATAGCTATTATTAATTATTTGGTCATCAGTATCATTATATGGCACTTGTGACTTAAGTTCATAATAATACATGCTTAATAAAAGTTTAGACAACTCAACTCAAGGTAGATTGGTAGAAAAGGTAAATAGAAGTCTAGACTCTAGCCTAAGATTAAATATAATTCTAAGATTCTAGAATGTAGCTAGATAATGTATTCGAATAGTTAAAATGTCATTAATATCTGGATTACGTAAATTTAGTGTGTGGTGTACAATATTTACTTCTGCTCAGGTATTAGAGACTAGAGTTAGGATTTAGAATTTGGATTCTAAATCCAATTGAGATTTTGATTTTTGTGTGTCTGTTACTAGTTCTAATTTGTTGCATTTTCTGATTTGTGCTCTCAGCTGAGATGTATTCAATTTCGGTCCCAGTGCCAGTGAATTTCTTAAAATTTTCGGAGAATCGTCTAATATTCAGTGTGTCCAATATATAATACACTATATTGGTTTGACTCTTTCGTTTCTACTTTTTTGAAGTAGGTCAGTAGTATTATAGCGCATTATTTTTTTTACGCGGAAGCGGAAGAATCATAACGACTGTTTTACGTTTCCTGGAATCCGGCGGCCAATTGTGAACCGTTTGACAGCATTTCCGGAGCAAATTACTAGACACCAACCATAGTCGATAGCTGTACTGAGTTAACCAGCACAATAGAGCCGGAGAAGATGTTATTGTTTAGCCGAGGAAGTCGGTTGTCAGCAATTTTTTTCACCAGACCACTCCAATATGGCTCGGATACGACTTTAAGCATTTCGTGGCTATTTTTTACAGCTTATCTGTATATGTTTCCCTAGTTTTTAGTAATCTTCTTTCAAGTCGTCGGCGAATTTAGCGACGGGGCGAAATTTTGATTCGCAACTGAAATGATGATCTCATAAGTGCCATTAGCCTCTCAAACACTGGTTTGGCATTGGCGCCCCCGAGTTCCCTCAAACAAGGCCTCTGCCTCTAGACACTGTCGCAGTACGAGCTAGCTCGCTTTGGACGGGCCATGTCGGCGTAGCGATAGAGTGCTCTGTTGGACATCGCAGCTGATCTTGACGGGTTGTCCAGTAAGGAAAACTTAATTATGTGTTATAGTCATCTACTTAAGTTGTCCTTGTTGCCCAGCTGGCCAGAATGTAACGCGTTTACTTGTCGCCAAAAGTTGCTTGTAACGGGGAAGCGTCCAGGTCTCAGCGTCTCGATCACGTCGCCCGAACCAACGCCGCTTTCTGGCGATCCGGCAGGGCCTCAAACTACAGGACTGACCTTATTGAACTGAAGGCAGCCTTCCTGACTGACGTCAGGAACCAGACCGCCGAGTGTGTCGGAAACATATAAAGCCTTAAGAATCAGGTTCAACCATCAAGTCTTATTAAACATTACGTTTGTGAAATACCCGCCAACTACGAGCGTATAGGGGAAGGGTACTCTGACGCTACAAGCGATCGTATGGTAGCAAGCAAGTATGATGCGGTTGTTAATGGTGTAAATGGACGACAAAAAAATATATTTTATCGAGAGAAAAAAAGATATTTTTATCCATCTGATTTGATAGCTTCGATTTTAATTTTTGGGGTGGGGGTATCACCAAATTAGGAGAGTCTTAATTGCCATAAACTATGTGCAATTATACTCGTGTTGTGCGCAGGCCCACAATCAATAGTATTTATTAAGTTGACCCACTCGAGGTCCATTGTACGAGTAGCTGTTGATAGTCCAGAAGGGCTACTTCATCGCAGTCTGCTTAAAAGTTTGAATACGAAATCGAAATCAACAATGACCTTAAAGCAAGATGAGATAGCTTCTCTTCCTCTCATTACTGGGCTGGGTTGCCGTTTAAGAATACTTTGCCCAAGCTTTTTTTCACCTGAGGTACAGGATCAGAGCCCGATGTACTGATAAATAGGGCTTGCACTCTTATTAAACTTTATAATGATCATGGCAGCGCACAATCTAGATGTGTATGAAAACTTTGAACGTTTACAGAAATAAAAATTGTCAACATTTTTATCATCACAGCAAAGAGAAACAAAAGTTACCAGTAGACAACAAGACAATTAAAATATTTTTCGGCGGAAAAGGCACGGGTTGTTTGGTTGAATTGACATGCGTGAACTTGCTTCCTTGCTTTGTTGTGCAGAGAGCAAAAAATATCGCTCGTTACTTTGCTTGATGTGTAGCTCTGAAAATGCAATCAAGGAAAATTTACTGTTTAAAATGGGAAAATTTACTACTACTACTACTACTACTACTACTACTACTACTACTACTACTACTACTACTACTACTACTACTACTACTACTACTACTACTACTACTACTACTACTACTACTACTACTACTACTACTACTACTACTACTACTACTACTACTACTACTACTACTACTACTACTACTACTACTACTACTACTACTACTACTACTACTACTACTACTACTACTACTACTACTACTACTACTACTACTACTACTACTACTACTACTACTACTACTACTACTACTACTACTACTACTACTACTACTACTACTACTACTACTACTACTACTACTACTACTACTACTACTACTACTACTACTACTACTACTACTACTACTACTACTACTACTACTACTACTACTACTACTACCAGTCCTACTACTACTAGTACTACTACTTCTACTACTACTAACTCACCGTCTGGCACCAGCGGGAGCACTCAATATAGCGCTCATCAAGTCAGCGCTGTCTCTGGAGCAGCTGCGCAATGCCAGGTCCCTCAGAGTAGCATTTCTAGTCAGCATCAGCTGCCGATTAACTGCGCATAGAATCTTTGGCGACTGCGCGTTAGAAAAGCAAATGATTTTAGATTTTGCTGACTTGAAAATGGAAACAATCGCATCAAACGGTTATTACCTCCGCCAGCATGACGAGCTGGTGTACGAGCTCGCGACCTCCCGCCTGCGCCAGTCGCTCCAGCCGAGCTGCCAGCTCTTGCACTCGGCGCTCCGCTTCCGCCGGGTCGAGCAGTTTCCGGGCCAGCAGGTACAGGCTGGCATCGTAGGTGGCTCGCAGGCAGTGCAGCAGCGGCTTGTCCGGATTCCCCAAACGATGCGCCTCCGATACCGCCCGCAGGAAACTCGGCCCGTATTTCTGCAGACCGACTAGCAGGACGCTGGCCTCCTCTAGCAGCATCGTCTCCTGGTGCTGAACCTCCC
>CATNEM010000138.1:625000-642500 GCA_950096795.1 Macrostomum cliftonense
ACCCAGTGTTCCAGTCTCTAAGTCTATTTAGCCTGTTTATCACCCAGTGTTCCAGTCTCTCAGTCTATTTAGCCTGTTTATCACCCAGTGTTCCTGTCTCTCAGTCTATTTAGCCTGTTTATCACCCAGTGTTCTTGTCTCTCAGTCTGTTTAGCCTGTTTATCACCCAGTGTTCCTGTCCGTCAGTCTATTTAGCCTGTTTATCACCCAGTGTTCCTGTCTCTCAGTCTATTTAGCCTGTTTATCACCCAGTGTTCTTGTCTTTCAGTCTGTTTAGCCTGTTTATCACCCAGTGTTCCTGTCTGTCAGTCTGTTTAGCCTGTTTATCACCCAGTGTTCTTGTCTCTCAGTCTATTTAGCCTGTTTATCGCCCAGTGTTCTTGTCTTTCAGTCTATTTAGCCTGTTTATCACCCAGTGTTCCTGTCTGTCAGTCTGTTTAGCCTGTTTATCACCCAGTGTTCCAGTCTCTAAGTCTATTTAGCCTGTTTATCACCCAGTGTTCCAGTCTCTCAGTCTATTTAGCCTGTTTATCGCCCAGTGTTCCTGTCTCTCAGTCTATTTAGCCTGTTTATCACCCAGTGTTCCTGTCTGTCAGTCTGTTTAGCCTGTTTATCACCCAGTGTTCCTGTCTGTCAGTCTGTTTAGCCTGTTTATCACCCAGTGTTCCAGTCTCTCAGTCTATTTAGCCTGTTTATCGCCCAGTGTTCCTGTCTCTCAGTCTATTTAGCCTGTTTATCACCCAGTGTTCCTGTCTCTCAGTCTATTTAGCCTGTTTATCACCCAGTGTTCTTGTCTTTCAGTCTGTTTAGCCTGTTTATCACCCAGTGTTCTTGTCTGTCAGTCTGTTTAGCCTGTTTATCACCCAGTGTTCCTGTCTGTCAGTCTGTTTAGCCCGTTTATTACCCAGTGTTGCTGTCCCTCAGTCTGTTTAGCCGGTTTATCACTTAGTGTTCCTGTCTCTCAGTATGTTTATCACCTATTTATCAAATCAGTATGCAGATTTTTTATGTAGAAATGTAGAAGTTTTATATTTTTACTGTTTAAAAGAGGCGTTAATCACATGATAAAGTTTCTTGTACAGCATATTCAATATTTTTCGAGGGAAAGGAGAAATCGGAAGATGTACAGTCTCATAAAAAAGAAAATAGAGAGCTACGAGCGTATTGTCGCTAAATTAATCTTTGATAAATCAGTAGGCTCTTAAGGGAACAATTATCAGCTAAAAATGGGGTGTAAAATACCAGAGATACTACTCATGCACATAATTACGCAGACAACGCGGAATGATTATTATTATTATAGAATTAGAAGGCGTCAAAGTTATACCAATTACAATTTTTGAATGGAGACGAATATGAATGAACAAACCTATTAGTATTGTTCTGTTAATACACGATAACATAGCAACTGAGTAACAATGATTAAAATTCGTCAGAAACGGTCTTAAAGTTGGAGCTAAAAATCGGCTCACATCAGAAATTTGTGCTTCAACAGCCGAGACACTTCCGGACGGCTATTCGGGACGCGCTCCACGCACTGGCTGTAGAAATCGCGCAGCTCAGCAGAAGCGCTTGAAGGCAGCGGCGGCATCGGCTTGCTGTTCACTGCGATTGCCAGCATAAAGTGCATGCGAATTTCCGAGTTTGGCGGTTCCATCGTGGCCATCTCGAACACGGTGCAGCCCAGCGCCCAGACGTCGGTCTTAGACGTGTAGGCAACTTGATCTCCCTGCGGCATATGGATCTCCGGAGCCATGAAGAACGGAGTACCGCAAATTGTCTGCGTCATCATCATCATCTGCGAGCCGGTGATCTCGCGAGCAAAGCCGAAGTCAATCAGCTTGATGACGCCCGGATTAGTCAGCATGATGTTGGACGATTTGATGTCGCGGTGAATAATCGGCTTCGGGAGGCTGTGCAGATAGCTGAGCGCTTGGCACACCTGTTAGAAAGGAGGTTTTAGTGAAATTGGATTTTATAATAGATAAACTTGACCAGTAGACCAAATCTAAGTCTTGATCTGCTTGGGAGGCCGCAACAATCACCCTAAAATTTTCTCAGCTCACACTAATACCCCCAATCTCGGCACAAATTGTCTCCTAACGATGGAATCGAACTCAGAACCTTTTTTGTCAAGAAATTAAATTTTTATTGCAGAAAAACACAAATTCCCCTCGCCTGATAAGTGAACTTTTTGATGCCGCTCTCATCAATTGGTTTCTTCTGCTGCTGCATGACCTCCTGGACGGTATAGCCGGACAGAAGCTCCGAGAAGATGTAGAATTTTCCATCCTTCTCCTCGGCTTTGAGAAAGCGAACGATGTTGTCGTGCCTAACGCTGCGCAGCAGGTCCATGGCCTGCTTCTCCTGCTCGTAGATCCTGCGCTGGGCTTCGAGATCGGCCTTGCCAGCTGGTTTGATGACCTTAACGGCCACGAACTGCATCCGATTGGTGAAAGCCTTGTAGACTTTGCCGAATCCGCCGCTGCCAATTGGCTTCTTCTTGTCGCCCTCAATAAAGAATTCCCAACTCTCGAAGCTGTCGTCAATGTCCATCCTCGGCGTAGACGGCTCAGTTGGCGGCCTCGGGTAGGATGGCGGCGGCTGCTTCGGCCTGAAAGAATTCGATTGAACTTTTGAACGCATAAACGGATCCTCCAAAACTACATTAAATATCGCTGAAAAAAATGAAGAAAAGTGCTTACTTATCTCCAATAGCATCTGGTGATCCGGCGCCTCCGACATGCAGCAGGTGCATGAGGTGTCGGTTGCCCTGACTGCCGGCAATCTGAGCCGCATCCTGGCCCTTCTTGTTGCGCGCGTCCAGTTTGGCCCCGGCGCCGACCAGCAGCCGGACAACGGTGCTGTTCATGTCATCGGCACCGGCCGCCAACATCAGCGGCGTCAGGCCTTCCGAGTCCGGTTTGTCCAGTGCGACACCGTTCTGATCCAGGTAGCCGAGCAGCTCGTGGTTGCCGTGCTTGGCGGCGTAGTGAGCCACGGTCTGGCCGGACCGGTCGGCCACGCGGATGTTGCAGCCGCGCCGGTGCAGGAACTGCACAGTGGCGAAGCTGTTCTTCTCGGCCGCGCACAGAATAGCCGTTTCGCCCTGACGATTTTTCAAATCTAGCGGTGCGCCGTGCTCAGCTAGCAGGCGAACGATTTTATCCTGACCGCAGTAGGCGGCACGAAGGGCCGGACTCACACCGTGGCCATTCTGGTGCCCAGCGTTGCAGCCCTCCTTGAGCAGATACTCGACCGTCTCCGGCGGCCCGACCTGACAGGCTGCCAGCAGCGGTGTCTCACCATCCTTAGAATTCGCCGTGTCGAGCATCAGGCCGTGAGTGCGCAGGGTTTTGAGCACAGACAGGCGCTGGGCAATGACGGCCAGGTGAGCGTAGCCGTAGCCGTTCTTGTCCACGAAAGCGAAGTCCCTGGTTCGACTGGCCAGCAGGCGGATGATGCGATCCGTGCAGTTGCTAACGATGGAGCAGGCGAGCGGCGTCAGGCCTTGACAGTCGGCCGCGTCAGTGTCGGCTCCAGCTTCCAGCAGCATCTTCATAGCGGTCTCGCGACCATTGAGCACGGCTGAGAATAGGGCCGTCCGCTTGTTGTTGTTGCGGTGGTTGATCCGGCTGCGTTTGATCAGTATTTGTAGAACGCTGTCGTGACCGTTCTGTGCAGCGCAGAACAGCGGAATGTTGCCCTCGTTGTCGGCGATGTTATAGTCGGCTCGGAACCGTTCCAGACGTTCGATGATGTTCAAGTGTCCGTTCAGTGCGGCTACGAACGCCACGGTACGACCTTCGTTGAATCGAGTGTTGCAGGCGGCCTTGTCGGGATTTTTATCGAGCCAGAATCCGATGAGATCGTCGTTGCCGTCCTGCGCCGCCTGCAGCAGCTGGGAGCCGTTCAACTGTCCGCTGTACTGCAGCGCCGGCCGCTTGCGCTCCATCATCTTGACAAGGCCGAGGTTGCCCTTGGCCAGCGCCAGATCCGCAGCCGTGTAGCCTTTCTTGTTTTTCAGCCTCAGCTCGGCATTTCGTTCGATCAGCAGGCGAGCTGTCTGCCACTCCTTCTGCATGATGGCCACCATCAGCGGCGTGTCGCCGTCCTCGTCAGTCACGTCGGCATCGGCTCCGGCGTCCAGAAGGGCGGCCACGGTGCCCTCGTGTCCCTGGTGGGCCGCCAGATGCAACGGCGTCAAGCCCCTGTCGTGCTTCACATCCGGATCAATGCCCGAGGCAACGAGACGCCGGCACTGGGAGCTGTCGCCGTCGATGGCCGCCTTGAATAGCAGCATCTTGTTGCTGCTGTTCTGCTGCTCCTGTCGCTGCTGCTGCTGCTGCTGCATCAGGCCAGCTAGCAGCTGGGCAAACATTCTCGCCCCGCTGTTCGAGTCTGTCGGATTTTATGTTAGGGCTAACGTTTTTATTGGATAACACTGGCTAAACAGGGAAACTAAATTGGCTGCAACGCATTTTGTCAGATAAAAATGAACTTCAAAAGAAAGGACTTTAAACTTTTATTTTCTATGCGGTCAGTGCATGGCGTGCATGGTCAACTGCATTGACTTCTCTCTAAGACATTAAAGTTATGCAAAGTAATTTAGTTCCAGGGATGCAAGAAAAATGAAGATTTTCCTCAAATTCACGAATTTTTTCTGTAACTCTGCCCGTTTATCTGTCTGTTTATCTGTCTGTCTGTCTGTCTTTCTGTCTGTCTGTCTGTCTGTCTGTGTGTCTGTCTTTCTGTCTGTCTGTCTGTCTGTCTGTGTGTCTGTCTGTCTGTCTGTCTGTCTGTCTGTCTGTCTGTCTGTCTGTCTGTCTGTCTGTCTGTCTGTCTGTCTGTCTGTCTTTCTGTCTGTCTGTCTGTCTGTCTGTGTGTCTGTGTGTCTGTCTGTCTGTCTGTCTGTCTGTCTGTCTGTCTGTCTGTCTGTCTGTCTGTCTGTCTGTCTGTCTGTCTGTCTGTCTGTCTGTCTGTCTGTCTGTCTGTCTGTCTGTGTGTGTGTGTGTGTCTGTCTGTCTGTCTGTCTTTCTGTCTGTCTGTCTGTCTGTCTGTCTGTCTTTTTTCTTCTTCTGGTTTCTTTTTCTCCTTCTTTCTGCCTAGTTTTTTATGTCAAAAAAGTTTATTCTGCCCTAATAATTATGGACGTTTTTGGGCGTAACGATCAGCGGATGCAATGTAGCTGGCTGCCACTTACCATCGTCAAAAAACATGTTCAGCAAATTGGTAGCCGTATGCCAAAATTGCTGTGAAGAAAAAGCTTTTACAAGCTACTGCTTTTTTCACACAAAATGAAATTGCTTTGATTAGTACCTAGCTAATGGCCCTGTTGTGGCATCAATATGCAATGGTTTTAGTACCTTGATTGCCCTGCAGCGGACGGGCCGCGCATATGTGCGCGTATCGCAGTGTACATTGGTCTAATGTACATTTTTGCAAGTGTACACCCAAGCGTTGTAATCTGCCCCCGTGAAAGTCGATCCCGATGTGCAGTGGGTTGGCTTTGCAAGCATGACAAATGTATATCATTGTAATCTCTGCCATTTTACAGGCTTGTTTATCAAAATTTTAAATTAATATTGAGGTTAAAACAGCTCACATCATGGATTTTTTTAATAGTGCAATGGCAGAAGGGCTAAAAAGCAAGGATTTCTAAAAATAGCATCTATAGTATCAGTTTGGAGTACTCTTTTTATTGAGTAAAAAGAGAGTAAAGAAAGAAAGTAAGTAATTTCAATTGAAGTGCTTTTTGCTAAACCACAGACTCTCGTCGTAATATCCGCTCCGCTTAACTTAATATGAGCTATGTATTGATTGGAATGAAATCTCTAGGCATAAAAATAATTTCTGGCCTAAATCTAAACCTAAAACCTAAATCCTAAATCTGGCCTAATGTTGGAAGTCCTGGCCTTAAAAGGCTGCAAAGTTGTTTGTGTGGCTTATAATTGTTTATCTACATGTATGTCAAACATTGAAACATTCAAACACGGGTATCTGTGCCTTTTATTAGCTGTTATTTTTTCTGCAACCTTATTCGCAGACGCAGGTCTGCCTCTGACGCATCTCACTGATCTAGCGAATTGTGCTACACACTCACGCATCTCTGCACTTTCAGATCTGATGCATCTCATCTATTTCACGTATCTTATCGATCTCATACATCTTGATCCATCTGACACAGCTAATCAATCTCTCACATCTAAAGTCTAGAATCAATTATCTCTCAAACAAAATCTACCCACGCATTCAATCACAACATAATCAATCTCACCCATCTAATTGATTTCACACATACGAGTACTCATAAGTGTCATGCATATATATAATCAACTTAACATATCTAGTCGATCTGATAAATAAACGGAATTTTGATGGAACCAATCTGATTATTGATTATCACGCCATTCTCGCATTCCTGCTGTGGCACTTTACAAGTTCATTAAAAAATTATTGATTCTATTGAAAAATTTTGTTTAAATATTGAAGAGGACTTATTTTGTTTTGAATAAATGAGGATTTTCAAACACGAGCTTGTCACCGTCGAAGTTGTTTAAACTCGACAGTGTCAATTGAACGTTTTCTTTTTTTACATAAAAATCGTGAAAATTATCTGCTTGAGCGATCTCTTAAAGCGGGGTCTGTGTGTTCGGTGTAACCTTTTTAAATCACACTCTAAATTTTTTTAAACCTCCGTTTTAATTGAATGGTTGTTAAATTTTGAATGTTCGTTAATGATCTTATGACTGAAAAAGCAAACCAAATAATTACTAAATTAAACCAAATTTAATTTTGTAATTAAAAATATATTTACCATTGTATGATTGCATTCTAAATTTGAACAATTTTTAACTAAAAACAAAAGCGTTTGTTTTTTTAATTGATCAGTTTTTCGGCGTGAATTTAAATCTTCACCGCGATTTCGGGCGATTCAAATCTGCACTAGACACGTGTGTAAATTTCCCGAACAGTTTAGCTATATGAACGTTCCTAAGTCATGTTCAACTTTAGGCCAACTCTCTTTTCCGTCTTTCTTTTAGCGATTTTCTTACTTGGCGCAGTCGTGCGTGCCCAGTCCTCTGGATCCGATCCGAAGCCACCAGACCCGGACAATGTCTCAGAATGCTATAAAAATCGGAAGCCGAAGATGTGCCTGACCAAATTCTGGAATCTGGCTTACGGTAGAGAGCCCGTGGCTTCGAACACGTGCGGACTGGAGAACCGCGAGCGATTCTGCGTTCAGACATCAATCCAAGCAACTTCAATTCAGGATCGCTACTGCTTTTACTGCTCTCAGGCGGAGCTCGACAAGTCGCACGGTGCAAAGTTTTTAACCGATTTTAATCGGGAAAATCCTTGGAAAACTTTTTGGCAAAGCCAGACTCTGCACGAGGCTAAATCACGGAGCAGCAAGTTTAATGTTAATATTACTATTGATTTTGGTAAGCAAAGTCATTGGTTGTTAATCTATTATTTTTCATAGATTTTTTATTTAAATTTTTGGCCCAAGAACTTTCTAATAATACATAGAAGGCTTAATTCTATTTAAATTATATGCATATTGCTTTTTCCTATTTTTAGAAGGAAATTATTTTTGAAATTTTGAAATAATTTTTCGTCTATAAAATCCAGTTAATGCTTATTTATGTACAATATTATTAAAAATATCCATAAATTAATGTTTTTATAGTTTTTTTCGATAAAAAATAGCGTCAATATTTTAACAAAAAATCCCACTATAGAAACCAAATACTTTGGTTTTAACCGTGAAAATGTCATTCAAATTCATTTTAAACATTTTTTAACCCATGAGAATTTAAATCAAACCAGGCATCCAGACCCAAGTGACCTACATCCGACTGCTGTTCCACTCGCCTCGGCCTCACAGCATGCGCATCTACCGAAGAAAGAATCGCACCTCAAATTGGGAGCCCTGGGCTTACTTCAGCCGCAACTGCGAGGCCCAGTACAAAATGATCTCCGACGAGAGAATCACAGACGCCAACCGGTACAAGCCGGTTTGTAAGTCGCACTTCTCCGACATGGTGCCGCTCACTGATGGCAACGTGCTGTTCGTGTCCCTGATGGACAGGCTTGAAGTGAATGATCGCGACGGATTCTGGAAGGACGATAAAATGCAGGCAAGTAATGCCGCACTCTTAGGTACCTTAGATTTAAGGAAGAAATTACAAACCTTGTTTGATTACCATTAATCTTTACCTTCGGCGAGCAAAGCCCTTATCCTTTACTCTGGCATTAGTTATTCGGTTCCTCCACAAAAGTTTTAGTAGCCTAGTGGATAGGGCATCTGTTCTCATGAGGGGAAGGTTGTGGGCTGGAGCCCCAGCTCTAGGAGACAATTTGTGGGCCCTTGAGCAAGGCACTTAACCCTGCATTGGTTCAGTCCACCCAGCTGAGATGGGGTACCAGTTTGAGCCGAGAAAAATCAGGACAGAGCAGCTGTACACAGCCTTCGGATGCACCGCGCAGCTAGCTGCGGCTGTGCCGTCGACTGTACATCTGGTAAAAGGTTGAGTGTCTAATTTTTTTTCTTTATCTTCTTACTCAATAAAGTTTGACGGCGCTTTGCTTGCTTACTAACTCTGATAGCTACAAAACTTGTACTTTGTACAGGACTGGGTCCTCGCATCCGACATTCTGATTAGTTTGGACCGGCTAAACACCCACGGCGACACATTCAGCCGCGAGGTGTTGTACAAGTACTTTTACGCTATCACGGACATCACAGTTGGGGGCAGGTGTCAATGCAACGGTCACGCGGCCGTTTGTAACACAAATCCCAGCACGCAGGAGCGCTACTGCTCCTGCCAGCACAACACTGAAGGCATTCAATGCGAGAGATGTCGCAAGGACTACAACGATAGGCCTTGGCGAGCGGCCACGCAGGAGAATGCGTGGGAGTGCCGGCCGTGCAACTGTTCAGGAAACAGCGAGCAATGCAAATTCGACTGGGATCTGTACTATTCCAGCGGCAACGTCAGCGGCGGTCGATGCATTAACTGTCGCGACAACACCGAAGGTCCGCATTGCGAACGCTGCCAGCCAAATCACCGACGACCAGCTCCGGGCGCTAGCGGCTGCGTGGCTTGCAACTGTCACCCGGTTGGATCCCAGCACGGCCAGTGCGACGATCAGGGCCGGTGCGTCTGTCGGCCGGGCGTCACCGGTGACAAGTGCGACAGGTGCCTCACCGGTTATTACAACCTCACGGCCAGCGGCTGTCAGTAAGTTAGGTAGAGGCTCTTCGGAAGAGCTCTGATTGAACTATCTGAGTACCTCGCTCAGTTTATTTTCACCCTCAGAAACTTTTAGGTATTCTTTATCCCAGTGAAAACCTCTTAGCTAGGGATTTAAATCCTTCTGAACAGTGAATTTAACTCCTGGAGTCTGTTTTCGCGGCAGGCATCAAGGGCAGTTGCAGTTAAGTGCTAGTGCACCAAGTAACCAGTAGTAAAGCTGAGTTGTATCAATCAGTCAGTTAATTTACTGTCAAACATTTACCAGCATATTTTGACCTCAACCAACTGATTTGGTATCTATTTCTGACCTAGCCCAGTTGAAGAGCAGTAAAACCTGTTGCTCGCATTCTACGCTCGTACCCAGTAAGATATTTTCAAGATAACGCAGAACTGTTCAGTTGAGGCTTCCAGGTGATCAGATACGCGAGTTAACACACAGAGGCAATGGACACCCCCCGCAATCTACAAAGAGTTTCGGCCCTCAAAGCATGTCAAACAGATACGAAAGAATGAATGGGCGGGCTTATTTTAGCACTGAAAAAGTCGGACCTGGAGACACTCTATCTCAAACTGGTGGCAATGGCGTGCGCTTGGGTGCGCATGTCGCGAAAATGGAAGGAAGTTAAAAAATGCTTTAATAAAAATATTTAAAACCCGAATTTTTGTCCAAAATCTAGTACAGCCATCGTGTCGTTCTGTTCAGAATCTGCGTACCCTTCGCCGCGTATGTGATTCTGATCTTGGGATCCCATCGTGCCCCTACTACGTTCAAGAAAGATTTTGGTAGAAAGGAAGGTTAGTAGAATATAGGTTAGTAGTCAGAGGGCTAGCAAATGCTTTCAGGCACTTTCAAGGCCGCTCTTCCCTGCCTGCACACACCGATGACTGTGCAGGCTTTGTTCCGATTTTCGTTGCCTTCCTTACCCGAATATTTTTCCCAAAGCAATCCGGCAGGGTGATGCAACGGCGCCCACCCCCCCAACCTCCCCAGTTTGCGTCCCATCGATTTGGTCGGCGGGCCACAAGCACCGATGGGGATAGGCTTTGGGAGTGGAGTTTTGCGAAGCAGGCAGACTGGGGAACAGATGAAGGTAGGAGTTGCGTAGGCAAGGCAGACAGACGCACGGCAGCCACCAAAGCTGAATTCTGTGGAAAATGGACGATAATTAGCGGTAATCTTCAGTTTTTTTGGGGATAAAATTTGCGAAATGGAAGTTAATGCGTATTAACTGACTGAATAAATACAGTTAAGGTGAAGAGCTGCTGGAATTTTGTTTTTTTTTTAATTCATAAACTTGCGAAAATCATTTAAGTGGATCTTCAGCGAAAATGCCACTTTGAAACAATATATGATATGCGGCCCCGCGATATATTACTAAAAAAGCTATTGAGTAGTATATGGGGAAATCCTTTTAGGCTATCGATCGATCGATCCCTATCACTTAGCCTCATATTCAGCATCCTGAACCTGAACTTGTCACCAGCTCTCAACCAAACCGCGCCTCCTGAACCCGCCAGACCCTGCGGCTGCTCAGTGCAAGGCACAGTCAACAACACAGGCGAGTGCAATCCCATCACTGGCGAATGCCGATGCAAGCCCAACGCTGTGGGGCGCCTGTGCGACCAGTGCCGACCGTTCTTCTTCGGTCTGAGCTCCTCGGACCCGGACGGCTGTCAGCAGTGCTTCTGCTACGGACACGGGACCAGCTGCCGCCTGCATCCGGCCATGGCCCTGCAGGACACCGTCGAGAATTTCGCCGACGAACAGAAACGACCATGGGGCGTCGGATTTTTGCGGCGCAGAATTGACGGCCTGACTGTCAGTCTGGAGCAGAACGTGTCGGCGGCTGGCGCTGTCGAGATGTATCCGGAGCGGAGAATCTCCGCAGCTCTGGTGGGCACTTCGCTATGTGCCAGTATTTGAAGTGTGGGAGTTAGGGTTAGGGTTAGGGTTAGGTTAGGTTAGGGTTAGCCTTGTAGCTTTGTTGGAAAGGGTTAGAGGATTTCGGAGGAAGTTTTTTTATTGACTTTCCTGGTGATTTATGATTTTTTCTGGTCTATACTGGATGTAAAACTATTGGTGATTGTCAGCCAATCAATAAGGTAGCTACTGATGCTTGCTCCCACCCGTCCACAGGTTGGTCTGGAGCCGCCATTCAACACGCTCTACTTCACGCTGCCGGCCAAGATGCTCGGCGACCAGTCTGGCTCCTACAATCGATTCCTACGCCTTGAGATGTCCCTGCCGGAGGATCCCACCCCGGACAGCCGCTCCGACCTCAAGGACGTCGAATTGGAGTCCCGCGGACTGGTCTTCTCAGCTTCATTCGACGCGTCGCAGGGACCGCACAAGCCTCGACAGGGCCGGTTCAGCCTGGCATTCCGGCTGGCGCACGATCCGGCCAGCTCGATTTGGCGCCGGCTGAGCGACTCGCGCGAACTCTTCCGCAACGTGCTGGCCGGCCTGACCCAGATCCGCGTGCGCGCCAATTTCCGCGGCTCCAGCTCCGGCGGCATCAGTAAGCGGCATGGGATGATAGTACTGACTAGTAGCGATATGCGTGTTTTAGATTGTTTCACAATAATAATACTTATTGAGAGGATTAGATGGAGAGACACTACTGAAGAGAGAGTGACAAATTGGAAAGACACCAATTCAAATGGGAAAACACCAATTCAAAAGGGAAGACACCAATTCAAAAGGGAAGACACCAATTCAAAAGGGAAGACACCAATTCAAAAGGGAAGACCAATTCAAAAGGGAAGACACCAATTCAAAAGGGAAGACACCAATTCAAAAGGGAAGACACCAATTCAAAAGGGAAGACACAAATGAAGAGGAGGAGACGACGGAAAAAGCAGCAAAATTGTTGATCATCACTCGCTCAAATATTCCCGAAACAATCCGACAGTATTCGCTAGCCTGCACAACATCACCCTGGAGGGCACGGTTTCACGAGCAGCCGCCACCGCCGGCGCCCCAGACGCCATCACGATGCACCAGTGCGACTGTCCGGAAGGTCACACCGGCTCCATGTGCGAACGGTGCAAACGCGGCTACAGACGCGCCGTGCCGAATGCTGGACCCTACGGGGCTTGCGTGCCGTGCGACTGTTTCAATCATTCATTGGATTGCGACAGCGAGACAGGTGAGGCCTGCTGGCCGAGCTGGAGGGAGGGGTCACCTGGTGGGAGGTGATGCGATCCGGGACCCGGTGGGAAGCTGATGGGGTTCGGGTAGGCTTGCAAAAAGGAAACTGGTGTAGCAACTTATTGAGCCGCTCCGGTCCTCCCAACCGTACGAACTGCAGGCGAATGCGGTCGCATAGAGGGCCGCGGCTCTGGCGGCAAAGAGATTCGAATCTGTAATCACAACACCGTCGGTTTCAAATGCGACCGCTGCGCCGACGGTTACTATGGCAACGCGTCCAGCGGCCTCCAGGACGCCTGCAAACGATGCCCCTGCCCGGGCAATTCCACGTGCGCTCAGGACGAGCGCAGCGGCCAGGTGGTTTGCACCCGCTGCCCGCCAGGCCTGTCGGGGATTCGGTGCGACACCTGCGCGGTGAACTTTTACGGCCGGCCGCCAAATTGTCGGCCATGCGACTGCAACGGCAACACTGATCCCAACGACTTGCAGGTGCGTCTGGTTGGGAGATTTGAAATCGGGTACCAGTTGGGTACCTATATACACAGCACTAGGATGCATTTAAAAAAATTCCCCTTTTGTCGCCAGGTGTGCCACCCGGACACGGGCGTCTGCACTAAGTGCATACACGACACCGGCGGGGACAGCTGCGATCGATGCAAAAACGGTTTCTATGGCAACGCGCTAGCCACCAGCGGCGTCAAATGTCGCTCCTGCGGCTGCCATCCGGCGGGCACCAACCTGACGGCCACGTGCAACCCAGTCAGCGGCGAGTGCCAGTGCCTGCCGAATGTTGACGGCCGGCAGTGCGACACCTGTCAGCAGGTATGTTAGCGGGCGCACTGGTTGCTAACCGAATGTTTTTGACATAGCAATAAATCAATTAACGGATTAGAAATATGTCCTAACTAACTTAACCCCGACAGGGATTCTTCAACATCAGCAGCGGGACGGGCTGCCAGGCCTGCGGCTGCAACTACACCGGCACTGGCGGCTCCGCCACCTGCCATCCCGGCACCGGCGCCTGCGCCTGCCTGCCCGGCGTGACCGGCCTCAAGTGCGACGCCTGCCTGCCAGGCTTCTTCAACTTCACCGACAAAGGCTGCACGCCCTGCCAGTGCAACCCGCTGGGCATCCGCGATCCCGCACAGGTTGGTCTGCAGTATTCATGACGCCTACCTACCAGACTGATGCCGCCTGCCTTCCAGACTCATGACGCCCCACTTCCAGACTCATGACGCCCCACTTCCAGACTCATGACGCCCCACTTCCAGACTCATGACGCCCCACTTCCAGACTCATGACGCCTCCCTTCCAGCCTCATGACGCCTCCCTTCCAGACTCATGACGCCTCCCTTCCAGACTCATGACGCCTCCCTTCCAGACTCATGACGCCTCCCTTCCAGACTCATGACGCCTCCCTTCCAGACTCATGACGCCTCCCTTCGAGATTCAATCTATTCCTTTAGAACTGATAATGCCTAACGTTAAGACTCAAAGCACCTCCATTGGTGATTTAGTACGAGTATGCCTTACTTAAAAACTCGTTGCATACCTTCAAGGCTCTGATCTTCGAAACAGAAAATATTGTGTAGCTATATAAAACACAGTATTAAGTCAAAAACACTACTGAAAAGTAATATTTATCGACAATTGTACTTTAAAGGCCGTCTGCGACTCGACTGGCCAGTGCAGCTGCAAGCAGCACATCGTTGGGGCCAAATGCGACCGCTGCGCCGAGAACCGGTTCGACGTTGCCCGCGGCTGCCCGGAATGCCCCGACTGTTACGGCGTTGTTCAGCAGCTGGTGAACGATCTCCGGGTCGAGCTAGCCAGTATTGAGGGATTATTTAACGAGGCGCCGAATATTAGCGCCGTTGGAGACATTCGCAGCCAATTGGAGAGCGCCAGGGCCAAGGCTGGCAGGCTTGTGCAGCAGCTGGAGACCGTTCTGGGGCCTGGGGTGAGTGTTGACGAGAACTGCCTGGCGTTAGCGAATCTTACAGATAGATTGATCGGGGATTAATGGGATTAGCTATCGACTCTTCAATAGATTAGGGATAACAGTTGGATGTAAATCAAGTCGAAAAGTTAAGTGTGTAAGACAATGAAAAAATATGAACGAGTGATTAGGGAAGGGATGGTAGATCGCACGCAAATTACATCCTTCCCAATGTAACTTTCTAACCTCGCCCAATCTTTCATGTGTCCGCATCTTAGCTGAGCCAGACCAACCAGCGCCTGATGCAGAACCTGAGCCGTCTGCTAGATGAAGCCAGCAATAACCTGGCCAAAGCGGACACCGACTTAAACGAGGCGCAGATGTTTCTATCCAGCCGCCTGCCCAACATCAAAGCGGAGCTGCAGCAGCTCAGCCAGGAAATCGAAGCCAAGCTTCGACCACTGAATGCAACGCTGGAACAGGCGCAGAATCTGTTGCAGGAGTATCTCAGCCTGGCCACGGATGTCAACAAAACTAACACCGACTTGTTGGTGAGTTTTTGAACTCGAGTGTATGACCTAATGTGATGGAAGTAATTGTTCTGGATAAATCTGTAGCCAATATTTTCAAATCAGCGCCTAAATTCTAAACTGTGCTGGTCGACCTTTTCGCGGTAGAGGTTGTGCGACGGTCAGACAACTGATAACCTTGGAGGGGTAGGGGTTGAGCGCCGATTAGACAACTGATAACCTTGGAGGGGTAGGGGTTGAGCGCCGATTAGACAACTGATAACATTGGAGGGGTAGGGGTTGAGCGCCGATTAGACAACTGATAACCTTGGAGGGGTAGAGGTTAAGCGCTGATTAGACAACTGATAACCTTGGAGGGGTAGGGGTTGAGCGCCGATTAGACAACTGATAACCTTGGAGGGGTAGGGGTTGAGCGCCGATTAGACAACTGATAACCTTGGAGGGGTAGGGGTTGAGCGCCGATTAGACAACTGATAACCTTGGAGGGGTAGAGGTTAAGCGCTGATTAGACAACTGATAACCTTGGAGGGGTAGAGGTTAAGCGCTGATTAGACAACTGATAACCTTGTAGGGGTAGGGTTTGAGTGCTGATTAGACAACTGATAACCATGGAGGGGTAGGGGTTAAGCGCCGATTAGACAACTGATAACATTGGAGGGGTAGGGGTTGAGCGCCGATTAGACAACTGATAACATTGGAGGGGTAGGGGTTGAGCGCTGATTAGACAACTGATAACATTGGAGGGGTAGGGGTTGAGCGTCGATTACACAACTGATAACATTGGAGGGGTAGGGGTTAAGCGCTGATTAGACAACTGATAACCTTGGAGGGGTAGGGGTTGAGCGCCGATTAGACAACTGATAACCTTGTACGGGTAGGGTTTGAGCGCCGATTAGACAACTGATAACCTTGTACGGGTAGGGTTTGAGCGCCAATTAGACAACTGATAACCTTGGAGGGGTAGGGTTTGAGCGCCAATTAGACAACTGATAACCTTGGAGGGGTAGGGTTTGAGCGCCAATTAGACAACTGATAACCTTGGAGGGGTAGGGTTTGAGCGCCGATTAGACAACTGATAACCTTGGAGGGGTAGGGTTTGAGCGCCGATTAGACAACTGATAACCTTGGAGGGGTAGGGGTTGAGCGCTGATTAGAGAAATAATAACGCTGAATAGGTGGGGGTTCAGCCCCTTCTCATTCATTGTATTTAGCCCTTCCACATCAGCAGAAAATTTCTTCAATTACGCGCAAGAAGCATCCCCACAATCTTTGGCAGAACCGTCTGCAAAATGTTCGCTCAGCATCGAACGAACTGGAGCTGCAGGCTGAAGAACTGCGCCGGTTGGCCAATCAGAGATTAAACGAGTCGCAGGCACTCAAGTCCGAGCTGGACGAAGCTCCCAAGCGAGTGGAAGCCGCTGAGCTGCAGTTGAGCCGGGCTGGCCAGGAGGCCGATGCGCTGATCCGACTGGCCGCAAGAGGCCGAGGCAGCCGTGGAATCGGCCAGAGAAAGAGCGACCAACTTTACCGCTAGGTAGTGGATAATTAATTAATTCTGTCACTGTATGATTTAATGTGAATTTGAAGCATAGCTAAAGCATGTACAGGTAAATAGAACAATAAGGAGCTAGTACCCCAATGGCCAGAGATTTTCGGCTTGATTTTCAACCCGACGAACCAGTTTCTCAGTGACCGAGAATCGAAAGTCGACCTAAAAAAAATCGATTCCCCTGAAACCCGGCAGGTACCACCAGCTGCTCAGCCAGCTGCCACAGTCGGATCCGGCACAGCTGAAGAAACTCAACGAATCCCTCACCGACCTGGCCGGCCTGAAAGACCAGGTGCAGGCTAAGCACGCGGATGTCTCAGCCCGCATCCGCGGTGCGCAAACAAATCTGAGCAGCGTTGTGAACAGCGCTGAAACTGAATTCCGCAATCAGAGTGCCACGCAGGCCAGGACCGATGAGTTCTATCGCGACCTGCTGAGGCGAAAGACAGAAGTTCAGGTAAGAAAGGCGTCATCACTGGCATCAAAGCGTGTTGCTATGCAGTCAATTTGAATTGGAGCATTAATTAAAATTGAATTTTCAGGAACTGCTCAACCGGTCTCGCGGCTACAACGAAAGCGCTTACGAGCTGCTGCAGAAGCTGAAAAACTACAAAGAGAGCATCGAAAAATCGCGAGGCGATGCGCTGTTGAAAATTCAACAATTGGCCAACGTCCGGAATGCCATCAGCGAGGCCAATTCGACTTTTCAGGAGGCTCAGCGTCTGCACGACGAGCACGCGGCGGCTGCTGCCGATGCAGCTAGTAAGGGCCAGCGTTACGAATCAGTTGGCCTCCGCCTTGCTGAATGTGAGTCCCCCTGATTAGCTTGAAAGCATCTGAGCACCAATTTTAGTCCTCTTGTTATCAAGCTTAATCCCCATAAAATCCCATTGGGCAACACGCAGCGATCAGACAGCCTATTGAAGGAGTCGAATTCAAATTTGTCGGAAGCGATGTCCGCCTACCAGCGGGTGAGGTCCGTAGCCGAATCGCTTGACAACATGGAGACCAGGCTTGGCGAGATACTCGACAGGCAGGCTGAGACGGACCAGAAATTGGGCCAACTTT